>JAWQUT010000006.1:2503026-2538453 GCA_033807755.1 Ellobium chinense
GTATGGACACATCAAAACCAAAATAAAGCAGACTTGGCTCTCTAAAGAATGCTATCTCTTAGTGTGAAGAAAGAGTTCGAACCGGGAGTTTCTCCCTGGATATTTTTTCGCGGTGTCTAGAAGAGACACTAAAACCCAACTCAAACCAAATAATAAGTAATGTTATGAAACAATCAATGTAATTAGACTACTATAACAATCATGACAATTTCAGTATATATAGGTAAAACTCGATATATCGATGTCAGACATCAAGCGCGCCCACTGCCCACCCAAATTTGCGGTATTGCCAGGTTGATTGTCAAGTAGCCAAATTTGGTTAGGTTTCGAATTTCTTGACGTTTGTTTCAGGCAAATGTTTAAAGTTTATTTCTTGTTCAATCTAGACCAAATATTGTAAAAAAAAATGCCGTAAAAGATGAAAGTATTGCCCCTCACTTTGTGTATATCAAGTCTACAAATTGGAAACTTTCGATATGTTTTACTTCATTTTCTGACTGTTTTCCGCTTAGATGTTATTTCATTTGCATGTCATTTCTCTTGTTATGTGACTGCTCACTACTTTTACTTTCTTTTTGCTATGCGACATCTTGCCACATTTTATATTTCAGTATGTGAGAATATTTGATATCCTTTCCATTGTTCTTTAATACTGTAGTTCGCTACTTAGAAGATTTAATAGCGTTTTTTTTTGTTTGTTTAGCTAAACTAGGTCTACTCTTGACCAGTTCTTAAAATCTGACCTGGCCATACCGGTCACTTCAGACTTACGAGCTTTTGACGAGGGCCTCGACTCGATGAGTTGTTACGACTTTCACACTAGACTAACCCCAGCAGACTGAGGTGCTTTGAAGTTTGTTCTATTTGGGAATTTAGGGGTGCTTTTTTCGGGGTGATTGCTTTAATGGGCATTACAAGGGACACTTCTCGACGGGCATTCATTGAGGTTAGAGTTTGGGTATCCATCCAGTTGGGCATTTAGGATTAGGGACTTCCGCCTATGTCATCAAGTCAAGGATAAAGTCTATCTCTCATTCATAATGTTGCATGGTAGTCTATACAGTGGAACACTGATATAAAGAACAGGTCTGGGCAAAAATATTTGTTCTTTATATCAGTAGTTCTTTATATCCATCACCCAGATTTCACCAAAACACAACACACATTACAAAACAATGAAGATCATAATGATTCATTCTACCTCATTTACATAATATGAAAAAATATTGGTGCAGTTAATGACATGTGTCCTCTGTTAACCAAGTATAGTCTAGCCACTAATAAGTACCAGGAGAGACAAAAATTTAAAATCTTTAACACTCCTCTCCCCTCCCCAGTCTTTACACAAAAACTCTACTCTTTCTCTAGTCTAGTGTCTATCTGTTGGATAGAGCCTATAGCCTAACAGCGTGTAGCACCGTGTGGATCTATCTAGTCTAGTCTTTGTTTTGAACAGGAAGTCAGGAAGTTCTCGAATCTCTAAATTATCAGGAAATTCGATTTCTAAGTGTACAGTCTTGTTGCACAGTCACTGATCCACAATCCCACATTTGTCGGTAATCGCTGAGGTTTAGACTATATTCACAGCTGACCCAACATTTATGACGCGCTGTCTATCTTATTCTTTCATGTCTGACCCGGTTTTCAATGTAAACAAAGCTGATAGGCTGTTTTCGTTGGGTCTAAGTCTAGGCTAGCTTTGCAGACTGGATGTTCGGACCAGTTTGTTATTTCCGTTACGAAAAGAGAGGAAAACTACAGACTTGGGCACCGAGATGGGTTCGTTTCATCCGTCAGTTCTTTATTATCTGTTCGCCACATGCGTGAAAATTTTATTGAGTTAAAGAGAAAAAAAATCGGGGCAAACAAAGATGTTCTTTATTTCCGTCAATTCGTTTCAAGCGTGTTCGTTATAAGTGTGTTCCACTGTATATTCAACGATCTAGTCCATGACTTGTCTATGACTAAATGAACTGTATCATTATCGTTGCGGTGCAGTCCTTCGAGATAGCCTGTAATTAATAGTCACGATGATACACGGAGCCTTGGCCCCCATCCCCACCCTTGACTTTAAGCCAGGTACCTGAGGTACCCATTTACACATGGGTGGACACAACAGAGAAAGCCCAAATTTTCACCAGGAAATAATGCTGTTGTCAGTCCTTCAAGTCATTATTGGACAGTATTAATCCAGGGCAGGGAAATGTTAACCAGCCGATTTATAGCTGAACCCATAATAGGACCCACAAGTCTCAGACCAGATAGTCAGTAGATTGTCTTGTGAGAATAACTCACAAATCACACAGCATTGCTTACTCCCAGCCAATCCTGGGCTTGATCTAAATCAAAATTTTATTCTGATTTCTGCAATCTCAAATTGTTATGCTTTGTTTTTCCTCAGTTTTTAGGTAAAAATAGCCAGATGAGATGGGAAAGTTAAACATCTTTGAGATTTCATTCGCCAACGTAGTTGGTGTGTTCTATGCAGGCACCATGGTGCAAGGGCATGTCACTGTAGAACTACTGGCAGAGAAAAGTATAAAAGGTTAGTGACATCATATTATATGTAATAATGTTCTATGAAAGTCTCTCAGGCCATCCAGAATTTAAGTTACCTAGGTTTATATTTTTCTTCCTTTCCAGGCATCACAGGATAGCACACAGTGGTGTAGTTGAGTTTAAAGATGTGTTTGGATAAGATACTCAGTGTGTTTGCGCAGCTTTGGATCTGATTTAGTACTCGCAATAGACTCTGTAAATCCCAATCCTGCGGAGCAAGGAAAATGTTATAATTCAGTGGTGTTGCAGCATATCTGCACACTTCAGTATGATAGAGGGCTTTGATTTAATTTGCTGTTTGTTGAGGACCAACTCCACATTTTCAAATGTCCATGGGCACTGCCCTGTGCAGGAAGATAACAGGGTCTTTGATTTAAGGTACCATTCTTATTGTCTCTCTCCCAGTTGTATATAACATACAACAGGTAACAAGCATGTTTGCTGATGTCTGGGCAGACCACCAGCTTGCCCCCTGTCTGGCATCTAACACATGACAGAACAGAACATTGTCCCAGTCACAGGCACAAATAAGATTAGGTTGGGGAGGGGCCTCATCACACTGTGTAACTGATATTGCTGTAGGTTAATAATTATGACCATACTGTCAGCCATGTTGACCTAAATCTTATACTTCAGTAACTGATACTGTAAACTTGTTTGTCTGCTTAATTCCTTCCAAAAGTTATCTTTGCATTTAGGATCATTGTAAAGTTGTGATTAAGTGGAATAGTGTTGCAATTTGATAATCCAGTGACTTCTATCCAAAAAAACTGTGTTTTCTACAATTTTTGTGATTAAGCAAAGCGTTATCCCTGTTGAATTAGCTCCTTTGGTTTCACTTTCAGATCAAGGCGAGACTTTAGGTTGTTCTCTTTCTTTCCACAGTGGTTGACTAGCAATGGTTTCTTTCTGTGGTTGGGCTGATTCATTGCTTGGGAATTTCTGACAAAGCATTCCTTGCTTTGCTGAACAATAAGTGAAAGAAGGAGTTTGTAAGAACAATGAACATCAAAACTAATAACCCAGTGAGGGTGATGTTCTCTTTGTGCCATCAACTGAAATATTAATAACCTCAAGAGAACCAGTTCTTTCTTTCACCTCACCAAGAACTGCATCTTGTTTGGCTTGCGAGGGATCACCATTCAGAGTTTTCAATCATGTGATGAAGTCATTCCACCCCGTCTACTCTTACCAACTTGCCAGTGGTCTGCATATGTATAACTTTTTTTTCCTATTCTCCCTAGCAATAAAACTAAATATGGAGGGGAAAGCAAAGGTTGAGTGGACGGAGTCTGAGACCACTGGAACTGGCAGCAATCAGACTACAAGAACAGTTACCTATGATGCCAAGGAAGAGTATTTTGATATAGATATTTATCTGCTGAGTAAGTATCTATGGAAGGTGATTGCTTTGAACATAAGTTTCCCATCAAGTTTAGATTCGGTAAAATATGGACCATTTATGTGCTGTAGTTAAGCACAAATGGCCTTAAAGTTGAAAAGAATACAAAACAAAAATGTGAAGGCATTGAGGGGAAGAAGCGTTTAAAGTGTTATGCGTGGTGGGGAGGGGGGATGGCTGGCTTAGCTGCCATTGCATTAACTTCATTCTCAAGATGTCATCTGTTTCTTATTTCCCTTCTCTGGTGTATGAATGGTCTAGATCAACCGAAGCTGTACTTGATGTCTCAAATGCTTAAGTAAAGATTGTATTGAAAATCCTGTAGACCAGCCAAGGGAAATACAGTAATATGTAAGATGACACTGATATTTCATCTGCCATTTGTAGGCACTGTATAAGTTATGCACAGACATAATAAATAATTCTTTGCTACTCCAGCCGAGGTATCAATTACAATGTTAAGATTTAATAAATAAATAAATATCACTGTCACATTTCTCAATATTTTCATATTGTAATGTGCTTATTCCTCTTAAAAATGAAGGTTCAACCAGCAAGAAGTTTGTATTTTTCTGTGTATCTTGGAGTTGTGTTTTCCCTGAGCAAGTAGGGATTTTGTCATGCAGTTATGGAACTGGTTCTTTTTTTGTGTGATGTTGCTACAAAACACTTTGTTTAAATGAACTGCTGCGTCTGACCACTTACAGAAATTTTCAAGAATTTGTATTCATAATCTGTTCCCAACCCTGATAACGAAATCTCTGACTTTAAGTGCCGCCAACACTTCATCTGGTGTGAAAGGCAGTTCTATTTCTTTACGTTACTCATTTTATCTTTTCAGAGGCAGATAAAGGGGACACCATTGCACTTCCACCTGGAAGACATACGTTTCCGTTTCAGTTCCAGTTGCCTAATGACATCCCAAATTCCTTTGAGGGTGGCATTGGTCATGTGAGATATCTGGCAAAATGCAAAATTGACAAACCTGGCAAGGATTACAAGACAAAAAAACCTTTCACTGTCATAAGCATCCTAGATTTAAATCAGCAGCCTAACTGCATGGTAAGCACATAGATTTTCTCATTAACTGTCACAAGAAAAGTTGCATTATAGTGCTTGCCTCGCACATTTTTGTCTCAGTGAAGGTTTGAATTTTTTTAATCAACAAACGGCTTTACAAAGCTTGTACTGGTTTAATTGCCGGCAGTTGAAAAGATAGGACTCATTCAAGCACATTTTAAGCCAATTCATGGCTCTTTGCTAATGATACAAAATTCAGGCTAGCAACTGTTGTGGGCCGTAATGGAGCTTGTTCACTCAGAACATCTGGTCATGATATTAAGAAAGACATTTCTGGTGAAGGATTTTCCTGCTATTAGACCATTGCAGAGACCCAGTGTTCAGCATGAGAGTAAACTGATTAATTCTTGAAACTTTAGGATTAGCTGGATACAAGGAGGTTTTGCACTGCAGGTGGAGGACACTAATTTCAGATAGAATAAACCCAGTCAGTAACTGTTGTTATGAATGTGTCCTGTATTATAAATATTTAGGCATAATAATTGATGAAAAACTATCATGGCATCATCAAATAGAACAGCTATATAAAAAAGGAAATCAGAGACTTTATTTCTTAAGAAAATTATGTTCCTTCAACACCCCAACAAATCTCATCAATTTACAACGCGACGATGCCGAGCATCCTCACATTTGGTATCAGCTGCTGGGGTGGAAACATTACAACACAAGATAAAAATAAGATAAATTGTATAATAAAAAGAGCTGCAAAAATAATAAATTCTGAACTACCTTTTTTTTGAGGATATGTATGTAGGAAAGTGTTCTTCAAAAAAATTGAAAATATTATCTGATCAGTCACTCATTCTTCATATGCTATGAACGTTCAGCCCGAAGCAGTAGACTGCTTTCACTAAGATCTCGAACTGAAAGATATCGGAATTTCTCTGTACCCTTTTCAGTGGAAGTGCAACGCAGCTCTTCCTGATTCTGCTATGTAGACCTGTGGTGATCCAAATGTCAAACCTGTCTGTCTCAAATACATGTATGTATAGGTGTACAATATGTATTTGTGTGTCTGAGAAGTAAAGAGAAATGTGCGCGTGCATGCGGAGAGGGTGGGTGGGTGAGAGAGGGAGAGAGAAAAAGACAGTGTGTGCAAGTCCAGGTATACATGGGAATATCTGCACACGTGTATTTTTCTTTATGTATTTGTGTAAAACATGTCCATTGTAATCACTGTAACAAAGACATATTTCTCTTGTGGATGAATAAACTTTTCTTATCTTATCATATCTTATTTAGATGTATATAATATGACCATGTTCCAGAAATATTATAACTTATCTTTGCTGTTTTGGGCTTCCTGTTTCTTTTATTTGACGCATGCTTGATCTTACAATACAATATTTACCAATATATCATGGAAACTGAATGGCAGGTGACAGTAAAGGTGAAATAGTACTCTGACATTAACATTTAGGTTCACAATAATTGTCTCAGAAATATGTTTTATGACTCTTCATCAGCAAAGACTGCAAGATGTCAAAGAGAAGTATCTATGCTGCCTGTGCTGTAGGGAAGGACCAATCCATGCATCCTTCAGCATTGACAGGCATGGTTATGTCCCTGGGGAGGCAATTAGGCTGAGTGCTGAAATAAGCAATGGAACCAGCCGAAGGATGACTAAATCATATGTTGACCTGGAAATGGTAAGGCGTCAGCATTAGCTTTAGAATGTCCTCGTTTATATGAAATTAGAAGTACAGTAGTTATTACTTTGACATTGGGGAGTGGGGGTGTTAACTTGTTAAGTACACTGCAAGGGCATTGTGCTGAGAGAAGAGGAGAGCATATAAATGTAATTGGAGGTTTAAAAACTGGCTTAGATATGAGAATGGTGGGTTACTTTAATAAGAATTGTAGAGAGGCAGAAAGCACTGAACAAGACTAAGATTTGTGGTTAATATCCAGGATGAACACTCTCTCATTCAGTGAGCATGTAGCATTGATGCAGTATTTTAAATTCACATGTAATTTGAGCTCTTCATTGGTAATTGAGAACAGATTTCACATAATATCATGAAAACGGTGCAACAAGATTCAACAGTCATTGATACTTAATATTCTGTTGCCAAGTTGTTGTATGTTCATTACCTGAAAAACATTGCATACTTATTTTAATCATTACTCCTGTCAGGTGACAGTCTTTCATGCAACAACCCAGTCAAGAAGTGAGAAGAGACAAGTTGCTCGTGTTACAAGACCAGCAATTGAGGAGCATAGTGAAGATGTATGGAATGCTGAACAGTTAGTCATCCCACCCCTGCCACCTTCGTTTCTGATTGGTTGCAAGATCATTGATATTCGCTACATTCTGCAGGTGACTTATGAGTCTAAACCATTTGTTAGATTAGTAAATTATTCATATCAGGTACATACAGCTGCCTTCTGATGGTAAACTGAAAGTCATGTTTTTTTTCTTTATTGGTAGGTAAATGGTCTTCAAAAAGGAGCAGAAAAAAAATGTGTCCGGACACTATTACTTATGTAGTGATACATTATTTTAACAGCTTTTACAGTAACAGAGCAGGAACTGGTTTCTTAATTATTCTACATTATTTTTCAACTTTTGTATATTTTTACTAAAAGAAAAAACAACAAACTCCTGACCGAAAAAAAAGGGACAATCAGGTAGTTATTTGGAGGGAAAAAAAGAATAAAGGAAAACAGCATTCATGTTTTGGTGTGATTATTGAAAAAATGCTGTTTATATACAGTCGACTCCGCTTAATTGCCCTCCGTTTAATTGCTGTTTCCGCTTAATCGCCTCGTTTTCCAGGGAACCGAATATTTTCTATATAAAAGTCACTGGATAATCTGGATAATCGACTGCTCTTCAGCGCCCGTGAATTCAAAGATCAGCAGTTTAAGGATTACAGTTGACAAACAAATATGTACACAGACAATTAAACTGTGCGACGGATGGCAGACCGGTTGACTGAGTGACAGCTGCCACACTGAAATAGATGTGATAAGCCTTTACTCCCCACCTCCCCCTTCCCTTGTCCACCTTCGTCCCACGCAATGCATCACCGCCCATCTGATAATGCTAATGCGCCAAAAGTCGTATAGTCTTCTCTCCCCATGCCTTCCATCTCAGCGAGGCGGAGAATGTATACATAGTATAGGTGGATTTCGGCTAGATCAGAGAACGTATCATGTGTTTAGAACGGTTGATCCCGACTGTGCCATCCTACTTCTTATTGTCTGTTGGGCTACTGCGAGGTGGCCAATGAGCAGGAATGCCACTCTTCCGAGAATTCTCGGAAATCCGAGAATATCGGCAGCTCCGAGAATGCCATCCGAGGTCGGTCGGAGAATTCGTGACGACTCCCGAAAAGAAAAAAAAAATTCCGAGATCTGAAATTTTATTGGAAGTTGTGGTACGGCCGCCGTATGGATAGATCAGCATGCACAATACGCATTAAAGCGTTTCAGTACGGCCGACATATGGCTAGATAGTTTAGAATTAATAAAAGGTCACCTCCGGCCTTAGTAAACGCGTTCCGCAAATTCCGAACTGTCGTAGATGCGGTTATTTTGGTTTTGCAATGCATATGTTCTTCTGTGGAAATTGCCTTGTAAGCCTAGCTTAGCAGTTCAGGATTGGTTAATCGTCTGTCGCTCTTGCTCGTCTTCGGATGGTGTTGGTTGGGCTGGTCGACTCTGCGGAACACCTTGACTAGGCCTAGGTCTACATTAATTTTAGGAGATAATCTGAATCATGACTGAAAGCAAGAGATCTAGACTAAGCAACAACATCTTTAAGAGATTCCTTGTAGTATCTAGGGGTTTCCCAAAGAAAGCTTTCTCTTCCCAAATCCCAGGTACTTTGAGAAACAGGATTTTGAAGCAGTTTGTCCTAGCCTTTAAATTTACAGTCAATTTCTGACACTGATGAAGAACATGTTTGAATGACTAGTCAGAGGATTCAAACCATATGATGAGTTTTAATTAGATAGCCTCATTGGCTGCCTGATCCTTGATAAATAGGGGTTGGCAAGTCTGCTTTTGATTTCTGTCCTGTATGAGTATGATTATGTATTAAATTTATGTGTCTTTATTGTTTAGGAGATAGCTTCATTTCTTCATTGTTTAAGATAGCTTGATTTGGCTCTCTGAAAGAAGAGGTTTCAGATCAGAGACCAAGTTCTTATGAATTCCCGCGAAGCCGCAAAAGTTTCAGAGAATTTGATGAAAAGTGACTGGCATCCCTGAATGATAGAGACCGCGGAGATCAAACATTTTGTGCGCTGCAATACCGTCAAACTGGAGTCTGTCCTAGGTCTGGCGACGAGAAGGCGTCAATGCACGACATCAAACAACAACAACAAAGAAATTTGACCCCATTACCAAAATTATGGCCTAAATTACCTAATTGCTTCTCCGCTTAATCGCCCACTTTTTCCGTGATCCGGAGGAAGGGCGATTAAGCGGAGTCGACTGTATTTCTGGAAAGATTAAAACTTGTAAACAGGCAAAGAAAAAGGTTTAGCAGGGTGCAGTGTAGCTTTTTATTATGAAAACTTTTTATACAAATCTAATGCTGTAATGTTGTCTTAAACACTTTGCAAATCACAGGATGATAGATGAGGTGCATTAGTTTAAAAAATACCGCAAAATAGTTTACATGAAACAGTATATAGCTGCTATGAATTGCACTTTTTTTTTTAGTGTAACTGTTGACAGGTATCTGACTGGTATGTGCTTTACTTGTTGAACAGTTGAATGTGGATCCATCAGGACCATCATTTGACCTTGAGATCCCATTGGAAATCATCATAGGCAATATTCCACTTGCCTCTGTCGTGCAACAGTATCCTCCCTTGGCTCCCCCCCTTCCTGCCAGTGGTGACACTTGGATGGCAGCCTCAGCTCCTTCCCCTGAGGCCATGTACCCTCCTTCCCCACCAGGTGGCATACCAGATATACGTAAGCATTTCATTTCCTCTCTATCACATTAATTGAATATGATAAAAGACACCAGGTATCTTCGTAACTTGCGTACTCATACTGTGAACTTTTGTTTGGTAAAATAATGTTGGAAGCTTGCAATCATCAGACTCGTGAAGCTCAATCATTCTCATATAAATTATGGACATACCTTTATATAATTAAAGGAATACAGCAAAAGTTGTCTGACCCATTGATTGGTGGATGCATGTTTTGATGGAGTTGTTAAAAAAAAAACTATGTGACCTTAAACAAGAAAGTGATGAATCCTCCAATACCTCTTTTAATTTCAGTAATAGTGAGACTGATGTTTTTGGGAGTGAAGAGAGAGGTTTACTTTGAACAGCAGGAAAACAGAAACAGTGATCATAACAGAAAGTCATCAATTTCAGATTTCAAAATTACAATCAGCAGCAAAGTATTGAATAAAATGAGCAGATTGAAATACCTATGCACACAGATAACAGTTGAAGAAATATGTCACTCTGCAGTAAATCAAGCAAAAGAAGCCCTCCAGAAAATAAAAAGCCTCTTGGCAAGTAAGGAATTGTCACTTGAAGTCAGAGGATATAGATCACTATTTAATGTAGAATCAGTTGGATTACAAGGTGGATTTGAGGCCTTGACCATTAGCAAACATATATCACTGAAAGCCATAGAAAGAGAGAAGAAGACAATTAAAATGCACAGGACATGTAATGAGAAGACAGCAGTAATGAGAAGACAGCAGCTAGAACATTTGGAAACAACTGGAAAATGAAACAGTAATCAGAGGAAGAAAAAGGAACGAAACTTTGGATAGAGTGGAAAGTTGGATGGGGGCACAAAGCTGAGTATAGAGACAGAAGTGTAGGTTCATGATTGCCTATGCCAATCAGTATGGTACTTGAAGAAGAATAGTGATACAGGTGATACAGACTTGCTGTGTTCCCCTTCACCCTCATTTTGTATAGTGAAATGTTCTGTTGATGAGATATCTAATCTGTTTGGTTTTTTTTGCAGCTCCACCATGCTACAATGAATGCATCACTGGGCGCGTGGATATTCGCGATGAAGACGATAATGAGTACACAAGAGGAGACATGCAGTATGCACCTGCGTACACATACTACAACTGGGGACACACACCAGGTGCTATGCCAGAGCAGCGGAACAAAAAATGAGAGATGGCTGTTCTTTTTGACTAGGGATGAGGTGAACTGGGTTCAGATGAAAATAAGTTCTGGTTTTCATGATCAGAATATACAGAGCTCCCTAGTTTCAAACTGAATGCTATTGTGAATGGAATTTATAATGTCTTGGGAAGGGAACGTAACATAGTTCTTTTTCAAGCCCTTGCAAATTCCATTCATAGGTCTGGTACTAGTTATTTTTTTCTTCCAGTTTGCCAGTAATTGTAGGTTCTGCATTGCATGCCACAATGTTATCATAAATGTATTTATTTGCAGCAAATCCGTAATTCATTGTGTTTGCTGCTATATAAAGTACATGTTAATATCTCTGACATGTGACTTTTCATATCCCCCAATCCTCCAATAAATAATGCCTGTGTGCTTTCGTGTGCATTATTCATCCATAGTTATTCATCATTTTTATTCATCATATTTCAACCACAAGGCAAGCACAGCTTGCTAATTTCAGTTGTTTTAGATGTTAATGTTGGTATCTCAGATTTGGGTTTAAAGGTCTTGGCATCGATGCTATTAAATAATGCAGATGCTTATTATTTATAAATCTTTATGTAACTGCAGTGTAATTCTGCTTTCTACTGTGAAATGTGCATTATAAATACTTATCAGAACATACTCATCCATAGACTTCAAAGGCCAGCTGGCAGCAGAAAATTAAAAGCTGCAACATGATAATTGTGCTCCTTTGTTTTGTTTGTCTTTCCTAAAACCCTCTTTGCTTACTGCTCATTCTTGTGCTCTGATATTTCCAGTTTCCATGAACTTGCCCATCTCTGCTTTTGACATCTTCTGCCTTCATTTTGCCAGAGAAACTCTCTGATACCAGTAAAAGTGAATATAGGTTTATTTCATGTTAACTAAGTAGAGACCCTCACACTTTAGTGACTGAGAATTTCACCAAATTTCATTTACAAGTTTCTCGTGACAGTCAATACATGTTGATACGGGCTTTTACTTCCGTGAAAAAGATCGTTTTTTTGTTTTGTTTTTTTTTTTGTTATGAGATTAATGAGATGCTCTCAAATATTTTGGTAACTTTTGAACCCATGTCTTTGGTTTTGTCTGAAGAATTTTGTTTTTGAAACTGCATATTTTTGCTGGGCAGCCGTTTGAAGAGAAATGTGTACATATATAATCTTCTGTTTCATAGGCATGTTCTTAAAATGACAGCTTAATGCATGCCATACACAAGATCTGGAAAGGGGTTAAGCTTAAGAAAAGACAGGAGATACGTAGGTTGATATGAGGATGGGACGGTGTCTGATGATGTTAGAGGAACCTGAAGCAAAGATAGTTGAGTTGTAGCATTAGTGATAGAGGTGTAGAGTAGTTACTGAGGTGGGAAGGGGGTTTCAGTACTTTATTGTGGTGGTAGAGATCATAATGGAATAGGAAGAAGTAGGAGTGAGGTATTGGAGAGAGTGAATCTCAGCTATACTTTTTATTTTATTAAGTCCGTATAACACCTAGTCACAACAAGAGATGATATGGTTAGAATTCTACCTTCTAGACATTGCGCATACACCGGTGTGGTTAACTCTTTCTATACCACATGCCATATGGGGTAATGACCACTATAATACTTGGTCTATAGGAAAAAAATGTACACTAGGCCATTTCAAGAGTGAATGCAAGGCCCAAAGATGACAAAAGGGTATGATGTTATATATCATTTTGAAGGCAAAAGTCATGAGCACACGAATATAAAAGCCATACGAATACAAAACAATTTATAAGGCCACTTACAAACACCGATACATTGGTGTATGGTCAAAATGGCGACGACTCGCCCACCGATATATCGATATATGGTATAGAAAGAGTTAAGCTCTTGTTTACAAAGCTTGCCTTAAAATTACATAGGGATGCTTTTCATACTTCTAGCATCAGTCTCCTTCTCCCCATACCCCACCCCCAAATATACACACTCTCCTTACTCTTGTTTCAGGGTGCCAGTCCATAGCCTAATCATTCATGGGCAACTCTCTTAATCCAGATTTTTCAACATTTGGTGCTATTATTTGAAAGAATATTCTGGCTCATTTTCAGCAGTTCTGTTCAAGAGATAGATCTATATTTTTGCACACTATGCACATTGTTTTTGAACTCTTCTTCTATTGTGGTTTATTAATTTTTCTTGATTCTACGTATTTTGTGGAAGAAATACTTCAAATCTTTATATTAAGTCATAATTATTGTGTGTATACTTGTTATTAATTACGATTTTCACATGCAGGGATATATTATTACTCCATCATTTTGTTATTCAGGTGGACCTTGGTAAAAGGTACACCACAGTGAAAAGTACACCACAGCTGAACCTCATGTACTTGAATACCTCAGCAACTTGTCACAAGAACTTGGCGCCATGCTCAATACCTCTATAATGAATTTTATCTCATAAGCACACATACCTTATATACACCTGAATAATTGGTCAGTCTTCTAAAATTCCAGCTTGTTAAGTTTTGCTGTATAGTTTTTCTGTATACACAGACATATTTGCTAATTAGGCTGACGTGTAATTGGATCATTTATTGTCCTCAACAGAGAAAATCTGATTTGGTTAAGAGACTGTAGACTGGAAACTGCTCTGTCTGACCCCTCAATAGATTTCAAGTGAAAACTTTCCTTATCAAACCTTCTTAGTGAGCTGTTGAAGCCAGGTAATCTCATGTGTAAATGTGCAGCGTGAGCATCTAGCTGCACATAAGTCATTTTTATATCATATTAAGATAAATTATTGATCTGAGACATGCTCTAAATCTCACTCCTTTTTTATTCTCTTTAATATCCGAAAACACATAACTGTTGTTCATGGGCTATTGCAATTGTTGCTTGAACAGTAAAAACATGAATATCCATTTTACTTTTACACAATTTACATTTTTTTTGTTTCACCTAGTCTAAATATCATTTAAGTTTCACTTTCATTGGAAAGGGGGAAAATTATAGATTGTCTGGTTGTTCGGCCATTTGTCTGCTTATGTACTGATCAATGGTAGCTTTATGTCCATATTTTGTAACTGAAAATCTGCAAGTGATCTGTCAATGTTGGGGCGCCACAAAGTAATGTCCTGGCAATCTTCTCACTGATGTAAGAAACATGCAGTTTGGTTCTGTGACATATCTGATGCTGAAATCTTCCTTAATATCAGTAGCTTGTTGGGGTGATGTAAGAAGCATAATTTAGTTCTGTGAAATATCAAGAGTCAAAAACTTCCATAATGTTAGTAACTTGTTGGAGTGTGAAGATTTTCAAATTATAGTATGAAATATGAGTGGTTATGTTTTTCAGATCGCTTCACCACAGGTAATGCTTTTCTATACATATGTATTACTTTAAATGTGAACATAGACTGCATAATGGAAATATGATTTGTTATAGATCTAGACTATGTCACAAGTGCAGATGAACCACATGTTGTTATTTTTATATGTGCGTAAATGGAGAATAAGACTATAACCTAAAATATACCTCACACAAGCACAAAGTGAGGATCATGTGGTCATTATTTGAAGTTTTCATGTGTAAAGTTAGATGTCAAGGCTTCATAACAGTTATAGGTTTTATTATCATTTTCTTTCCCTCATGTGCAGTGGTTTCTCTTAGCTTTGATGCCTGTAACCTTGAAGTAGATACTGATTCTGAGGATGTCCCTTTCACATTTTCACATATAAATTGGTTTGACTTTATGTGTTTTCATTGCCCGTGCTGTCATGTACATGTCTCATATATATCATGTGTGTGTATAAATTTTAAATGTTTAACTCATTCCTGTTCAGCTCTAGTCTACCACCAGAAAGTCATGATCCCTGACTCAAGGAAAGTAATGCCACATGACAAATGGGATGAATGTTTATTCAGAATTCATAAGATAAAGTAAAATTCAGATGAAGCTCAGTTTGGAACTTTTGGATGGACAAGAAGCGTAAGGAAAAGTAGTTATTTTCAAAATAAAAAGATGTGAGCGTGAAATCTTTAAAGTTACCACACAGAAAAAAAAGGGCTTAACTGCAAATTCACATTTGTAACTTTCAGTACCTTTTCAACATGCTAATCTGCGGATACAGCATGGTACTTGTCAGGGTCTAAATAAGGCTACTGCTCCAGGGTATATTAAATAAAGCCACATACAAACAGATTTTGCTGTGTTACCAAGCCATCTGAGAGAGGGCAGGCTCTTATAGTGAACAACAAAAAAATGGAAACTTATAGGAGATACACAGGCTTGTCATGGGTGATTGCAGGGGAATTTCATGAGAATGACAAACGCACTTTGCTGTGAGCTCTATTTTTTTTCTTTGAATACATTTATTAATGTCAGAAATTAAAAGAAGTTTTGGTTGTTTTTTTTCCTGTTATTGAGAGGATTATTTTGAGAATTATTTGTCATTCCGCTTCAAGATGCAGTATTTTGTTCTGATATATTTAACAATATGTTATAAGTTCATAATTTGTTGAGATTTATATGATGTGTTCCTAATGTTACAGTATTTTTATTACCTGACAATGTTGACAGCTTTGGCATTTTACTTTGTATAGAGTTTCTGTGATACAAAATTTATTCAGCTCACTCAGGATTGATGTATTAATACAGTCGACTCCGCTTAATCACCCTCCGCTTAATCGCCTTTTCCGCTTAATCGCCTCGTTTCCTAGGGAAGCGATTTTTTTCTATATAAAAGTCACTGGATATTCGCCTCTCACTCCAGATAATCGACCACTCTTCAGCGCCCATGAATTCAAAGATCAGCGGTTGAAGGGTTACAGTTGACAAACAAACAATGTACACAGACGGTTTAACTGCGCGACGGATGGCAGACCGGTTGACTGAGTGACAGCTGCCACCCCGAAATAGGTGTGATAAGCCTTTCCTCTCCACCTCCCCCTCCCCTTGTCCCCCTTCGTCCCATGCTACGCATCACTGCCTTCACCCTTCCGATATGCTACTGCGCCGAAAGCCGTGGTATAGTCTCCTCCCCCCACACCTTGATTGCGCCTGTCTGGTGGATTTCGGTTAGATCAGAGAATGTGTCATGTGGATGAACGGTCTACCCCCGACCATGCCATCCTACTCCTTATTGTCTGCTGGGTTATTGCGAGGTGGCCAGTGAGAGAGACCGCGGAGATCAAACATTTTGTGCGCTACAACTCCGTCAAACTCGAGCTTGTCCTAAGTCTGGCGACAAGAAGGTGTCAGTGCACGATTTCAAGTCACGACATCAAAGAAATTTAATCTTCTTACCAAAAACATGGCCGAAATTACTTCCTCCGCTTAATCGCAGCTCCGCTTAATTGACCACTTTTTCCGTGATCCCGAGATTGGGCGATTAAGCGGAGTCGACTGTATATCCTACAGAACAAGTGTTTAACACCCTGATAGACTCTGTCAGAAAAATAATACAGTATTTTTTTTATAATAAGAAAAGACCAAACATTTTGTTGTTGTTGTTGTTTTAAATTTTCAGAGATTCTTTAAAGAGACATAATGTTTATATTTTCAGGAACTGCATGACTTGAATCTTGCAACATATTTGTTGATTATAATGTTTAGTACTTGATAAGCTGATATTTCTTGATAAACCCCAGCAGAAGAAATTCAATAATGCAAATAACTATGTAAGCTGCCTTGTGCTTGATGAAAACTCTTCAGCTGTTAGCCTACCTCCATCATATACTATCTTTCACAGGAGTGTTGTTTATCTAGGCTTTAGTGGTGTTGCATCAAATTTCTTGACTACTTATAATTACTTTATTTTACACAAAGTATTATTGCACTCATTATTTATGATGAGTGGATACCCCTTATGAAAGTTAGAGCTTTGGGATTACTGTATTCTAATGAAAAAACTTGAAACTGTATGTACAGTTGAATGTGGGAAATGAGATTCTGAAATACAATAATTTGAAACAGTTTTCAGTCTTCTGATTACTCTCTGATTGTGATGCCCTGCATAATGTCCCTCAGCAAATACAGTTTTAATTGTTAGCAAAAAGTAGTGATTGATGTAGGATGTAATAAGGCAGAGCTGCTTATTTAGGTAATTTCTCTCAGAGAGAGTGAGTCTTGGGATAGAAAGATTTTCATTTAAATGCAGTCAGTACAGCGACATATGTGTAACAGCATCATTGTTGACTAATTGGTATTATGTAATATTATGCTTTCAACTGTCTTTGTCCACTATGTAATGAAACAAGCATTTCCTCACACTTAAAGATTTCTCTTAATCATGTGGTTTTGCCTTCTTTTAATGATAATTGATGAGTTACAGTTAGCACAGTCCATATTTTCAACACAGGGATGTGTTTTCAATATTACAAGTAATATGTAGAATTATGTATAGTGCGGCACAGATAATGCGTACGCCTTGGGATTGACCAAAAATGTACTTGTTAACAGAAATACATATTAACCATACACTTACTCTTAGGGAAGCAAAGTCGGGGCAAAAAATACTGTGTTCAGTATTCATGTTTACGTACTAAGCTGTTACCAATCTTTTCAAACCTTATGTCCTCTTTTTTTCACTGTTTAGGACTCCTAATAGAAGGTTGTGTTTTTGTACAGGGGACCTGGAATTCAGACAAATTTCATTGGTCATGTCTTAGGACACTCAGGCCAACAGCTAGCAAAGAAAGCAAACTTGAGTTTAGAAAGAAAAAGCAAATTTGGGACTGTCCTTAGACATTATCATTGTCTATGAATTTTCTCATGCACTTTCCCTTTTTAATCGCTGCCCGAAGTCCTAAACCAAGCTCTAGGTGGAAATGCCCTAAGCCTAAAGTATTGCTCATGAAGATAATCAGATTATGTGGTGTCACTGTCAGACAGTCTAATTGTGCTTTCGGGTAAGATTTAGGTTTTTGCATGATTTAGGGACAGTATCATGGGATTTTCCCAATATCCGTGGGACTATGACTGATGGTTAAGTGCAGGTGTTGAACTTCAGAAGTCAGGTAGATTTCGTAAAGCAAGCCGAGAAGCTGACATATCCCCAAAATTTGTACACGCAGATTGGTGGAAGAGGTTGATTGCCATGTGCATATAAGCAGCCTGCTATTCGCATCGCTGTTCTCTAATTTGTGTTTGATTGACGTTATTTATTTTATCTTTTTTCATCTCTTATGCACCAAGAATTTGATGTATAAAGAGAAACACTCATAGAGATGTGAATGACATGTGGAGAAAGCTCTGAACTGAAAAGAGGTGTGCATTTTATTTCTGTTCTTAACAAGCTTATATTAGGTTGAGCATCTTGATGGAGGAACATGCTTCCATGCATGCTTGCAGTTCAGTGCCCAGTGCAGGCTTCACTTCTGTGCCGAAAACAAAGAAGCAGACTCCTGTTAACCAAGGTGCCAACCCAGAAGTGTTTTGGCACTCTTTTCCTGACACTGCAATGGTAACAAGGACAATACTATTGAACCTGAAATGGGGTCTAGCAAAAACTGAAGAAACCATGAAAGGAGCTCTGCAAGAGCAGTCAATCAGTGCATAATCAAGGAATATTATTCCCTTTATTGCCATGATGTTGAGACATGAAAGGGTAGGGTTAGAGTTTGGGATAATGACAAATTCATCAATTATTTCTTTGGACTTATTTACGTTTATATTCTTTGCTGATATTGTTGCAAAAGATGTAAAGTAATAACAAGCGCTCGTAATGATTCTGGATCCTTGCGTTCCAAACTTTCAGGCTCAGATAATAATTAAATTAGAATGTGAACTGATGGGTCTTGTACATGGCATCATAATCTGGCTCATACTGCTTTTTGACATTGTCAATAGGCTACTGAAATTTCATATGAAAGACCTGATCATCATACCAGCAAAGTAATCCTTTTTCCTGGAAACCAACCTTGCACATTAGCAGCTTGACAGTGCATAACCATGTTTAGAACATCCTATTGGGTGAAATCAATCACGAATTGAAGGATAGGACACAAATTGGATACATGAATTTAAGTTCTACAAATATATGTGTACTCATGAGATTTGAACAGAATTTTATATGTGTCATATAATTATCACTTCAGGCCTTAAAATCATAGTTGATGTTTTTCATGTTTTTACATAATACTCTTCCATACAAGATCTGCATTAAGGTAGCAGCAGGATATTTCACTCAACTCTCAGTCTGAATTCTTTCTAAGAACTATCAACTCTACTAACATGCATGTGCCGCATTTTTTATAATACAGTATATCTTTTATGGCATTTTATAACATGTTTCTCAACTGATCATTAAAGTGTATCTTTACTTCCTTGTGATTCATCTGATGTTCAGTGCCTGTCAAAGCAGCACTTAAAAATAATTTTGTGGTTGTCTGCCTTCAGGAAAATGAGACCGTGAACAAATTTAATAAGAACTGTAAAAGTAAAGTGCTGGAGAAGGATATTTAAGAATAGGCCTACCTTTTGTCATCCCGTCTTTCTTTCTTTCTTTCTTTCTTTCTTTCTTTCTTTCTTTCTTTCTTTCTTTTTACTCCCTTCTTTTCCATAACTGGAGGAACCACTTTTGGCAGGTTGGGAGTCCTTCCCTTACCCCAAGGAAAAAAAAAACCCTGCAATATTGGCAGCGCTCTCACCTGATCACATGACCAAGGTAAGAGTAAAACACTTCTATGACTAAAACATCACTTCGCACTTTGATGTGCAATCTTTCATATCAAATCCAAAGGGAGTTGCATTCCAAGGCATGTTCAGTTTATTTAAAAACTGTAAAAAAAAAAAGGAGGGATTTTTAGATCAGTCTGCCTTGAAAGGCCCTGATGTGCAACTCTGGTGTAGTTCTTTTACGACGCTTTGAATACTGGTCAAGTGGCTTATGTGGCTTACACCTGATAGCACTGAATGGATCTTCAAGGCAACACAGCAAGTGACTGACGTTATTGTCACAAAGACATGTTCCAGAACACACAGCACGACTGTGAATCAAATTTCGATATTATTAAATTATTAGAGGATAAAACAGTTTGTGTATAAAGATATCCAAAGTGTCTATATCCTGTATATTTAGCCTATGTCTCTACACCTATTATTATAGAATATAGTCCTATACTTTAAGAAAGGAATAGGACTCTATATAAGATCCTCTCTCTTCTCTTAAACAAGAAAAAAAGACATTTTTTTTTGTATTTTGCAATCGAAAACGGCTTAATGAATGATTGCGGGCAGCAGAAAATTCTAAATATTCCAACAGAATATGTGCAGTGGTGAGCTAGCAGTCACATCGTATGCGCTCATCTCTGGTTCCTTTTGAGGATTGTGGTGACGCTTTTTATTGTGGCGTCTTTTCAACTTTGGCTTGGTTCCTTTCTAAAATCTGACCTGGCAATAGCTTTCAGTCTCTGAGGTGGCAAGAAATATACCAGATTGGCTTCTTTTAAGCCAAGGCCCTGGTGGGAAAATTTTAATCGGGGCGGGTTGGTTTTTTTTTTTTGGGTTATATTCTGACTAGGTGCCAAATTAAATACGTAATTATATATCATTATTAATAATGCCTAATTCTTTTACGAAACATTATTTATTTATATATCAGAAAAAAGTTTGTTGGCATGTTTTAAAAATCAGAGGCAGGTGTTGTTGATAAATATTGGGACTACAGTTTACCTGGATGAGCAGGACTGAAAACTAAAGTTGTAAAATCAAGTTCATGCTATCTCTTTAAATCATGACTGACTGTCTCTTGTCTCTTCTGTTAATTGATTTGTGCAGAATGTATATTTCTAAGCCCAGTAGCCCAGTACATGGTTTCTAATGCCAGTACAGCCCCTTATGAGCAACTACAACCTCTTCATCATTGTAGGCTGTATTTGTAGGGGATGCTGTTCATCAGGCTCTTACGAAATAGTGTACTCTATCTTTTCAGTTGTTATTCTCTTCATTATAACTGTGTTCATTTTCCTCATTATAACTGGGCTCATTTCAATCGATATATCCATACGCTCCCTGTCGTCCTTTTCCTCTCTTTCCAGTCTTCATTCCCATTAGTGCCTGATGTCTTCTCATGTCACAGAAAATGAAATTGCTTCATGCTTTGAATTTATCTACTTCTCGGTGTGTTCCGTCCTTTCCATAATGCTGGAGGTGTGTGATTAAGAGAATGGTTAGATCAGATCACATGACAAATTTTTCTTTGCCCTCATGACCAAATTTAAAAAAAAAAAAAGAAAAAGACTTTGAAGCTTTCCCTTGTTAATCCGTTTTTGTTTCTCTTAAACTAATCTGGCTTGCTTGAGATACACACTTCACTGCAAATTTGAATACATTGAATAACGAATAGGCATGCTTGATGCTTCTGGTTATACTGTGTTCAGGCTCTTAAATTTTTTGTACATGCTAAAGGACTTGCTGTGCTTCCCACACTCCTGGAGGAATAATGACAAGTAGTGCGACGTTACTGGTTATTTTGTTGTGCTCCCCCCCCCCTTTTTGGGGGGAGGTTTGGCTATTTCTTGTTTTACAAGGTGTTGGCGTGTTTTTTTCCATTTCGTGACCTGGCAATACTGGCGTCAAGATGGCTTCTTCCGTGTACGACGTATTGGGCACAATTGCAGATTTTGACGATAGTATTAAAGACTACGCAGGCGATCGTCGAGAGACGATCATAACTCACTTAAAAAGAGTAGATAAACTTAATTTTCAGGTTGCGGACTTCGAATCAGGTATGTAAGCGGTAGTGGTCAGACTAGCTGACAGATAGACTATCCTAGATCATAGTCATAGACCATCCATGATGTTGAAACCGAAAGTAGACAAAGCATTTGAAATCATGGTCTAGACCTAGATCTTGGGTCAGCATCTTGATCTAAGTTTTAGATCTAATCTTTGTCTGGCTTTCTCTAACAACGGCACCAATTTATTTAGTCAAAATCCATGGTTTGTCTATGACTAAATGAACTGTATCTTTGACTTTATCGTTGCAGTGCTGTCCTTAGCCTTAGACATTGCCACTTTGTCTGTTAAAAAGCCCATCAGTTAATACCAGTCGGCACTCCTTTGAAAGCATGGTCCTGACTGATTATTCCCTGTCAATTGGAAAGCTGAAGATTAAGAAGATTGAATTTGAAGAGAACACATTCTGTTACTGACAGTTGACATTATTTTTATTGGTGTTATGATGTGAGATTTGGGCACTCAGTTTGAAGCGAGGGCCCGAATTTGCCTGGCCTAGATCTAGATCTAGACTAATTGTTTCACATTTTTGTGAGTTCATTTCCTAATTAGCCAGTTAAGCCAGTTTAGCTTAACATCAGACATGCAAGTGTAGGGAAGATGGCTTTGTCGGCTTTGAGAAATTTCACAAAATCTCATCAGGTTCTCTAGATCTGGCATGCAGTGATTAACTCATTTACTGAAGTAATCAGTATTGATTAGATCTAGTCAGTGGCCTACATAAAAATATAAAAGAATTAGTTGGGACCATATCTCAAAAAGAGCAGTGTTTTCTCCAGATTTGAAATGCCCCTTAAAAAGTACTTCGAATACTTTCTCTTCTTTCCTGCACTCCAAAATTTGCATTACTAGAAATCCCTTGCAAAATCAAGCAGTTCCCCCCCAACCCCCCACCCCCNAATTGTTGACAAGTGGGGAATATTTCATGCAACTCATTTGACCTAGAGAAAACTCTGAAAGAGTGCCTGCTGATCATGATAAAACAACTCATGAGATGAGATCTTGATCTCAGGAGGTTAACCAAGACTCCCTGAAGCATACTGTATTATGCTAAAAAGATTTTTTCTTCAAATAAAACAACACTATATGAAGCACTGTAGTCTAATGAATGGTTGATGCAAGCTTTAACACTTTATACTTAAACATTATAAAGAAATTGTACTGGAAAGGCAGAGGGAATTGTTTTTAACGTCCTCACAGTCACAGTGTATGCTCAAAGTGCCGGTAACCACCATTTTATTATTTACTGTGATTCCCTGGTTAGGTTTGCTTACAGAATCTTACCAGACTTTCAGATTTTAAACAAAGATAATTTTCACATCAGTTAAACTTTGTTTTGAGTGGCATAAGTTAATTACCGCTTTGAAATAGTTATCAATTGTTGTCTTTGTCGAAATTTCACTACCATCGGCGTCACGCCGATTACCGCCATCCTACTTTCAGACCAATATGCGGCAGTATTGCCACTGTAACAAATTTTTTTCCGTAAGGCAGGCTAAAACGGCTTCATGAAAAGGATTTTCCCACACTTAAGGGAAAATAAAAAAAAATTATGAAATGTCGGAGTAATGCCTGAAATGCATGGTTTTATTCTTCTTTATTGTAAACTTTAGTTGTTTTTTTTGTTTGTTTCCACACCATGTGTAAGAAAATGGGAAAAACTAGTGTCTTGCCTTTGGGGAAAAGCACATGATCAGATTGGCAACACGGACATGTGGCCTGCTACTTCAGTGATGTTGGAAAAGGGCATCATCCTTAATTCTCTCTCTTCCCCCCTGAAAGAAAGTAATTTCCTTGAGAAACGTAACAAGACAGTTGTCATATCATATAAATTTACTGAAATTAAAATTAAGCACTATTTTTTTCAATTTACACAATATGTTTATAAATTATTGCATTTTTCATTTCACAATACAATAAAATATCACGGTTGTTGCATCGCTACTTTCAGAGGGCAAGAATGCGCGATGTGGTCTTGGTAAATTGATCATGCAAACCTCTAAATCATTTCTTTTTGCACCAGTCTGAATTATTTTGTTGCAGAAACAAATCAAACACTCTCTGTTATCGTAATTCAGAGGAGATCACTACAAATTTCGGGAGAAACTAATTGCAAATGGATGATGGCAATTACTGGCACGAGCCGGTTACTGGCACTAGAGGATAGAACCCATTACCTATTTCTTTTTGCCCTTTCATGTATTTTCTGTTCTCATAGGTTTTGAAATTTAATTTTGCAGGTCTTGAATGGTTGAATGTGTCAGAGCCTCTGATATTATCTAAGCATCTGAAGGGTCAGATTGTGGTTCTTGACTTCTTCACCTACTGCTGCATCAACTGCATGCACATACTACCTGATCTTGAAGAAGTTGAGAGAAGGTTTCCACCACAATCAGGAGTGGTTGTGGTGGGTGTCCATTCTGCCAAGTTCCTGAATGAGAAAGTTACAGCTAATATTTTGAGCGCCGTAATGAGATACAATATCCAACACCCAGTAGTGAATGACAAGGATGCAAAGCTCTGGCAAGTAAGATATATTATAGATGGGTTCTTCTTTAGTGATCAAGCTGCAATTGTCATAATTTGTCAGTTATAGAATTGTGATTTTTTATTGTCAATAGGGTTGGGGGGTCACCAAATTACCATAAGCCAAGTAGCCTGTATTATACGTTTGTTTAAGAGTTTTATGGAGCTACAGGACAGTTATGGCTAGATTGCATCCCTAGTATAAGAATAGTTCATTACAAAAATGAGATGTAGAAGCATGTCAAATACAACACAGGAACACTGCTGTTATGACCTATATGTATGTCCATGCAGTCTAGACCAAAGGAGTATGACCTACACGTATGTTGTTCATAGCGAAGGAGTTGATTATCAACAGTACAATTTACAATACAGCTTAAACATTTTAGTGAAAGGCATTACTGATTAAATGGTCCGAAAACTGCTATAACCTTGTGCTTATTATGACTCTCTCAAATGTCAGTGAAATTGATGGGTATGTTGTTTTTCCTTTTTCCAGGCTTTGGCTGTAGCATGTTGGCCTACGCTGATGTTTGTTGGTCCAAGTGGTCAGCTGATCTACTCCCTACCCGGAGAAGGTCATCGAAATTGGATCATGGAGTTTTTGCAAGTAGCAAGGGAGCATTATTCATCCCAGCTTCGTCCAGCTTCTTTGCCAGTCCGTCTTGAAAAGGACAAATTACCAGCATCTGCTTTAAGCTTTCCTGGAAAAGTGTGTTTTTGGCCAGAGCAAGAATTGCTTGTGATAGCAGACACAGGGAATCATAGAATTGTTGTAACAGACACTTCAGGTATTGTACAGGTGAGTCACATGTATCAGAATGAGTCTCTCACACAAGATTAACTTGTCTTAGAATACTTTAAGTAATACCATTCAGAGACAGCATATCAGTCAAGATTTATATTTTAATATATACAAGAGTTCCTCCAATACTGTGCAGTCTTGAGAGAATATTTCATACTTATGATGCAGTTTCACAGTTTTTGATCCATTCTGATAGATTAAAATAACTGTTCATGACCACTGCTTGTGTAGGCCTTGATGGACTCTGAAGGTGTGGTCCATATATATATGTGCTCAGTAAAATTGTCCCACCAACCGACCTTTTGCTTTGAAGTAATTGAAGGGGTTTTATGTCCCACTCCAGCATGATTTGGTTATTTATTGAGAGTTGTAGACTCGTGTGCACAGGAAAGGCTTAGCAGTTCTTGAAAGACAGAAAAGAGATGAAAAGATGGAGAAAAAAAAGGAGTGTGGTGCTAAAAGTGAGGGGAGGTAGACAAAATAAACATGAAAAATTGTTTGCATTATTAAGTGAGGAGAGAAAGAGAGATGAAACTGGAAGTCAGAAGATGAGAGCAAGAAAGGTAGAGGGAGAAATATCATACTTTAATTAAAGTTAGCCCACCCTAGATAGTTATGACGTGACATAATGAAAATTTATGTTCACCAGCCTCATTCCCAGCAATCATACAGAAACAGCTAAACAAAAGCTGATACATGACATAGCAATATCATAAAAATTGTGTTTGCAAATAAAACAGATTATCTGTAATTTTGCTTAATATCTTGATGAATAAATCACAGTCTTTGTCAAGATGTAATTTTGGCATAACTGCTTGATGGTAAATGTGGCATCACTTTCTTGTCCAGCTCTGATAGTTTGTCATTACTATTGTATGGTGAAGGTACAGAAGTAAGCATGATAAGACCTAATCTGATGTCTTGCTTTGCACCAGCTATAAACATATATGATTGTCTCTAGAGAATCATAAGTTTGAAATAATGAGTAATTGATTTTGGTGTCCACAGGAGGTTATTGGGAGCGGTCGTCAAGGCTTGAAAGATGGTAGTTTTCTCCATGCAGAATTTTCATCCCCACAAGGTGTGGCATGCCATGAGAACAGTATATATGTGACAGATACTGGGAATCACTGCTTGCGCCAGATAAGCCTGGATATCAAGGCAGTAGTCACAATAGCTGGAACAGGACTTCAGGGTACAGACAAAGAGGGGGGAAAAGAGGCAAAAGAGCAAGACATTGCCTCTCCATGGGATCTAGTGGTTGGATCCTCACCTAGTGAAGGTAAGCATTGCCTTTGTTTTTCTTTCTGTATTGACTGTTTCAAGCTTGTGATGCATTTCTCTGGATACTGGAAGATCCTGCAATAGACAAAAACTGATACATGATGTAATGTCTCTTAACATTTCAACCTTTCTGTCTTTAGGGATCAGAAGTGTATTGCTGCATTTGGCTGTAGAATTGACAAATGGCTAAACAAACCAAATATTATTTACATTTATCAATTGTTCCATATTGAGAAGAGATGCAGTTTTTTCTTTAAGAACTGAGATGAATGATGGAGTCTCATGTCTTCTGATAATAGAGCTTACTTATGTTTGCTAAATCTTTGAGAAAATTGAGGAGTTCTGTTTTCATAAAGCTTTTTGCATCAACAATATTATTGTCTAATTTCTTTCACAATGTCAAGGGCATTTGGGTTTCTCAAAAATATTTTGTTGGGATGATGATGATATTGTCCCTTCAGCTGTGAGCAAAATAGCCCAATCTTGACAGCTCAGTATTTTATTGGGAGATGAGTACTGACCTCCCGATCATGAAAAAGCAAAAACAAAGTGATTTTGGCAGAAAAAACAACATAAGCTCTTCAGAAGACAGAATTATTTTAATTGAGTTTGCCATGTAAGTAATTATCATTTGTTTCTGTGACTCTTATTTTTACATTGATGAAGGGTTAGTATAAATTTTAAAAAAATTTAAAAAAATTCAAATTGCAGCCTTGAGGTGAAATGATTTTTTTGTTTGCTGCCATACTAAAACTGTCCACAGATTCGCCACCAGTGTTGTTTATTGCTATGGCTGGTACTCATCAGATCTGGGTATATTTTCTCAGAGACTCAGGCTGGTATCATGGGAGGTAGGTATCTCTCTTCCTTTATACATGTATGCATGCCTACCTTTTTTCATTAATTTGAATGGTATCAACATTCAGGTATGTGTACCTTGAGGTTTTATGCCCTCAGTTACCAGTTCATATGTCCAACTTTGGAATGTTGAATGGATAATTTTATTATCAGAGCTAGATTACTGCCCCATTCTACAAATGGGATCAACATGGCAGAGAGGTGAATTCATAGGGCATAGACTACTGACTTACTGAGTGTGGTCTGCAGGCCCCATTATGAAAGTGAAGAGACAGCCAACACAATAAGAGGCAATAAGATACCTAACGTACTGAAAAATATCTTAGATGACTTCTTTCGTGTCATGAAAATGCTGGTTTTGGATGGATGATTGGAATGACAATCAAAAATACTACATCCGAAAAAATTAAAAAAAGTGGTATTATAAGCAGGATCGTCCTTAACTCATTCTGAAAATGTGATTCTTTTACCACCCACACCAACAGAGGATTAGGGAAAGGGAGCCTCTCACGTGCACGTTTATGATAGAGATATATACAAAACATGAATATTTTCATCTACCAAAAGAAAATTAATCCTGTGCAAAGAGACAAGTTGCAAATTCTCTTAAACAGCCCTTTCAGGAAGTCTTAACTCAATGACTCCCCCAAGCCGGATTTTCCAGCTCAAGCCGAAATCTGTTTTGGACCCCAAGCCGGAAAATCCGGCCCCCTATTTAACAATATAATCTTCGAAGGAACCAAAAGCCGAAGGTATGAAAACTTCTGCACATGCTTGAGTTTATTCTCAACAACTTCCTTCCACAAGATTCGATCTTAAAAAAAAGTTATCAATGCTTTTTAGTAAAGTGCATGCCAAATTTATTGTGATTCCAAAAACAGCATCGGTCCGTTGGTGAAAATCCTATAGGGAGTCAAAGAGTTAATGGGTCACCTTGTATCATCAGTACTATATTTGACCAGTAGAAGTGTAAATGAACTATACCCACTGTAGTATGGAATGACTTTTGTTTATTTCTTATGATGAATGAATTCCTTTCAGATCTTATCCAGCCAGAACTTGTATACGATTTGCAGGCAGTGGACATGAGGAAAATAGAAATAATTCCTACCCAGAGAAAGCTAGCTTTGCCCAGCCCTCAGGATTAGCACTATCTTCCAAAGACCCGAGCCATAGGCTGTATGTGGCAGACAGTGAAAGCTCTGCTATACGAGCTGTGTCACTGGTTGATTGTAAAGTGACAGGATTAGTAGGTGGAGAAAAAGATCCACGGGTTAGTAAATGGATGAATATTTGTTGGTGTTGTGCAGATCTGTATGTGGTTTTTAAGTATAAGACAGTTTTGCGTCATCTAGTTTTGCACTTTCTATATGTATATTATTATGTGAATCTGCCGTAACATTTCAGATATATTTCAGATTGCTCAGATGTTTTTGAAGTTGATTCCCAGCCCACATGTTTAAAAATAATTGCACAGAAAACTTTCCAAACATTATAATCGTTGGTAATGGTGTTCTTGTTTGATGTACCATACCACTAATTGTATTAGGAATTTAAGAGTGAATATTTATTCCTGTATTATAGTGTTTTTGTCATGCCTGTTTCTGTTAAAAGATTTGATAGTGATGAGATCTACTGTGATTTGTAAAATTGTAGCTCAGTTGATGTTTAGATGTTAAAATAGTATGCAGAGAATAGAATAGTGACTGTTAGAGAAATTTTATGAATAATCAAAATGATAGTCAAGGGGAACTAGAGATAACTGTTAAAAAAACGGTTATTTCAACAAATACAACATATAACATTGGTAGTTTCTTTTTAGAATCTCTTTGCATTTGGAGATGTTGATGGAAAAGGAGTGAATGCAAAACTACAGCATCCTTTAGGAGTGGCTTACTTGGGCGGGAAGCTTGTTGTTGCTGATTCATATAACCACAAGGTAAAGAGCTATGATGCTGTCGGTTTTACCAGATTCAGACTTTTTTCTGAATTCCTGAAAACAGACTGAACTATTTTGGTTCACAGATATGCCCAGTCTTCATTGAGCAGTGTTCTCAGAATAAAGTAATATTAAAAGAAATAATATATGAATGTAATAAATGAAATTTACAAAGCTTGAATGTTACAAGATGGCTACAGGAAAATACAGCTCTTTCACATTTTCCATTTTTATTACAAAGTAGAGAAAAAATGATACTGTTATGTGTGCCATAATGTCCTTTAGAAGAGTGGTTGTTTCAGTTGTAAAGTGTAATTTGTGTTTATCCTGAATTTTTGCCTTAAATTCTGAATTTTGACACTGCATATCCTTGATGCAGCTTCAAAAGGGTTGGCAAGTTTGTCATCAAAAGGGTTTATACTCAATTACACATTGGTTCAAGAGGTAGCAATCCTCATTCCTGTAATGCTTGTAATCAGTTCATGTATTGTAACACTCGCACATATTTATTACAGAAACATGTAATACAGAAGTTGCCAGATTACAAAATGTTTTCAAGTTCCACCTTTTTCTATTTTGTAATGCTTTTTACGAAATGCAATTCTCATTTATCTGAAAAGCATGCTTATTACAAAGCATTTATAAATCCCTTACTGCCCCATTTTTTGGATTAAATCATAGTCTCTCTTTCACTTGTAATAAGTCAACCTTCCCTTTCCCCACCCCAGCCATTCTCCCNCCCACCCCCCAGCAACTCAAAACCAAATGGAGGTTTGTATTCTTTATTAACCAGTCAGAAAATTAGAATTTGACCCTTTATGACAGAAAGCATTGATTGTTATATGATGATCTGAACTGAGGTTGATGACCCTCATTTTTTTTTTTCCTATATGTAATCCAAAGTATTCCCAGTATGAAATGATTTAGCAGTTCCTGGAGATTTATGTTAAGAATGGTTGAAGGTATTTAATTTTCTCATCCAAAATTCGTTTTAAATTTATGGCAGCGTCCAGTATCTTGCTAAATATGTTTTGAGGCTTGTTCTCAGCTCAGTTCATTGAAGCATACATGATTTAAAGTCCCAGAATTGAAGTCATGTGTTTCTTACCTCATGTTTAAGTTATTTGATGTTTTGATATAAGCACTGAAGGATGTACCATAATGTTGAAGCCTTGGATGCTATTTTTAAAAAAATACTGAGAAAATTTAGCACAGTGAAATATCTCATACCTTGTAAAGTCAGAGTCACCAGCACATGTGAGGAAACTTTTGCTAGCTGAAAGTACCTTCTTTGACAGGATTGTGAATATTGTTTCAAAACTTTATTACACATTGATAATGCATTGAAATTATGAATTTATTTTCAGATCAAACTGGTGGACATAAACACACAGACATGTGAGACATTTGCCGGCACAGGGCATCCAGGGTCTAAACTTTCACCATCTGATCTAACCTCCTGTCAATTTAATGAACCTGGGGGTGTGGCAGTCAGTGAAGCTGACCAGACCATATACATTGCAGACACCAACAATCATGCAATCAAAGTTGTTGATTATGCCAAGAGAACAATTTACCAGGTATGGCTTCAGTTTGGCATTACCATCATAACCCAGTGTCCACAGGAAAAGTATCTCTTCCATAAATATTTAAAATATTTAATCAGTATCTTGCTTATTTACCCTTTCACTGTATATGAAGTGCATGCATGTGCCTTATCATCTGGTGCAAACAGCTCTTGGATACACTGGTACATCCTGGAAGTAGCGTTCCTGAGTCCCACCTAATTTCCCTATACATCCTATATCTTTTGAAAGAGCTGTTCCTGTATATATATCCTAATGAGCTTGTGATAATTTGGGGATGTTAGCACTGGAAAAACATGGTTGGCAAAGAGATAAACAAACATCTTGAAAATTGATTTTATGAAATCATGCAGAACAGATTTGGCTCTTTACAAAAGTTAAATACTGATATACACAATATCATCAGATTGTTGATATCATTGCTGTCACCTTGAAGTTTTTCAGCGTGTAACTATCTTCCTTAATAATAGATCTAACTCATACAAGTTAAGCTGACATATTTTTGTGAATGAATTGGTTGGAGATTTATGTAGACATTTGTGAAATTACCAGCAAAGTTTGGGAAGCTTATAAGGAAATCTTTTCTCTTAACCTTTACTTTTATTGAATATTTTTCTTTCTGCAGTTGCCTGTCGTCTTCCCAACTCATACAGAGGCAGATCATACATTGTTCAGGGTAAGCACATAAACTATTGGCTGTTTACCCTGAAGCTCATGTAAGAAGTCATCAGTATGAGCAATTTGTAGTATGAGCATCATCTGATTGTTGACTCTTTGAAAAGCTTTAAAAGAAAAACGTAAGGGTCACCAATTTATTTATTAGTGAAAAGTTCTTGAGGTTAATATGCTTGCCTACTCTTGAAACTCATATTTTCTTTATGTAAGCTATGTCAATAAATACGAATTAACAGTGTTATATACTGCTGCATGGAAGCTGCCTTTTGCATTGAGTATACTCATTCTGTGATAGCACAGGATGGCATAACATTTTTGAAGTGTGTAAAGCACTCCCAACTTTGTATTTTAAAAGCATATAGTGGTTCATTACCAGTAGCTGATCAGGTAGGAAAAGCATTAAGAGGTTCATATCCTCAGAGGCATCAGCCTGCTGTTAGATAAAAAATTTCGAGCATGACTTTTCTGCAAACATGTGCATAGTTGTTTAAAAAAATACTTCTAAGCAAAGTGACTGTGCATATGTAAGCATTTTTTTTCTATATGAGTACAGGGTTCTGGAAAGCCAGAGTATTGAATGCTCAGGATGTGCTGTTCCTATCTCCATTGCAGATCATACTGTGCAGTATGAAGAAATGTCACCTGTTTAGAAGTAATTGTAAAGTTTGCATGCTTCTCAGTAGTGTTATTTTGCCTCGTATGATTTTTTTTTAAAAATTAAATTTCAGCCATCAGATGTATCTCAGGTGGATGGACCCTCTGGTGAGCATGAGTTGCTGCCTCTGCCAGAAGTCATGACAACAGTAACAAGTCCATCCATATCTCTTTCTTTACCCGTGAAGCTGTCAGCAGGGCGACATATCAACACAGAAGCTCCTAACAGTTGGAAGGGATATGGGTTAGGTAAGGGTCTATGAATCTTTCATATTTCATTATATTTTTGGTGGTGTCTATGGTTATCTGATTGTGCCATGAGAATGTCCAACTGCAGAATGACAGTCGAGCAAAGCACTGAAGGTAATAAATCAGCTTCTATGGTGCATAGGAGATGTGCAAATTTTAGATTTTTAGATCAGTTGCTGATTAGGAAAGATGCAGCATGTGTTGAAATGGAGCAAATGCAGTGAAGTCAGCTGTGAAGCACACTGCTAGCAAGAAACAGATCATGAGTAGATATGGGCTGCAGAGTCCTGGTGTTGTAAAAGAGTACAGAGGTATGGGAAGAGGCAGTGGAAACATCATTTGATAAAAAATAAGATGTTGGTGGTGGAAGGAAAGTAGGTAGATTGATGAACGAAAGATCAAATAAATTGATTGTCTGTTGGTAAGATTTCATGTAAACTGGTGCTAGTCTACATAGTTTAGGTACAGTAGTTAAGAAAAAATGCCATGAACAACTTGGACGTGTACCTTTCTATATTCAGTGGCATTGTTTTGGAAGGACAAGAAGGCCATATTAATAGAAGTAAGGAGTGAGCAGACACAAACAGATGCCTGCAGATGGTTGGATAGGAGAGAAAATGTCCAAAGGACAAATATGGAGAGAGCAAGAAGAATGGGGATGCATTAATGAGACTCGAACCATGACCTTTCCTCGGGCACTCAGTGTATCCCTCCATCCTAATTCAAGTGATCATATGTTTGTGTCCATTCATTCCCTGCTTCAGGTCAGTGGTGGTAAAATTACTTCTCACTGGATCCATGATATGTGTGTGTCCAGATTGAATAGATGTCACTGTGGGATATCTAACTAATCTTGTCTAGAGTTTTATTTTTATTTGAATGTCCTTTTCAGATGAACCTGGTAGACAGCTTTGGAATTCTTTGAGGCCATCAGACCAAAAAGGAAAGCTACATTCGTTCACCACAAGTAGTGATTGTTCTGCAAGTCAAGCCTTATTGACCCTGCCCTTGCCCAAGAACACAACACCTGGCTTGTACACCCTGAAACTCACAATGCAGATATTTTTATGTTTAGATGAGGGCTCTGTATGCCTGCCACCAACCTTGACCCACTTTAAACAAGTTCTCAGATTGACCTAAGATGGAAAGGAAAATTTAGTTAAGGCTCACAAGGAGATACATAGGCATAACTGCCCCTTTTCTTGATGCCAAAATTGGAACTTCCCTTCATGGTTGCAGGCATGCAATTTACGAAGAGTCTATGAGTTTCTCACTTTTGCTGTTAGTTGCCTGTTCAGTGTATCCAACAGGCACTGCGCAGGTCTGTACAGGGCAATCAAGCAAGCAATAATTTTAGGCCATGTTGCTTACAGCTATTCTTGCATTTGCATGTTATATACTCTCATTAAGCTTCTAATGCTTCTGGCAGATCAATCATAAAGTATTTTTAAAGCATATTCTTTTATGATCTCCAGTTCCATTGCAAAGGAGAAAAAGTCATTTTCTCCTTATCCAGACAGGAAGGCCAGACATAGTTCGCTAATGCTTAATATGTTGGTTTTTAATGTGTTGAAAAGGTGCTTTAAGTTTGGAGGAATGCCCAGCTGAGCAAAAAGTCTTTCTCGAGCAAGATTCACATTATTGTAGGTAAATGCTTTGTCACACAACTGGATTGTAATTTGTTGTAATTGAGTCACTCCTTGTTATGCACAAGACAGTTCTCTGAAAACCTCACTGATTTCTGAATTTTTCATTCATATACCAATGTCTTTCATTTTCCAACCCCATGGAATGCTTATACTTAGTTGCAACGAGTAAATGTATGGAAAAGGAGGAGATTGTTGCTTTTCTTTTGTGGATCTACTGATTTTGTTATTTCAAGAATAGGAAGATATTCAAAATTCTTTGTTGTCCCAAATGCAGATCACTACATTGGACTGAGATAATATCCTCTGCATTTGTAGGCAAATATTATGTTGGTCCAGGTCCTTGATCTTTGAACACAGCACTGCACAGTTCTTGTGTTTGTTTTGTGATAACTGGTCATTTTTGGGTAGTCCTCTTAAGCCTGAGCTCTTTCAGTCACTTCAGCTGGTATGTGTTGATCATTTTGTCCTTCTCAGCTAAGTTTGCCCGCATATGTCCCACCTCTGCCTCTAGCTTTCTCTGCTTTGGGTTCCAATTTCAAGACCCTAAGCCCTAAGCCTTAGCAGTATGCTGAAATTTTCTACTCCTTTTCTGTCTCTCTTGTCAACATTGCTTTAAATTCTTGATATCTTCCTTTATCAAAGGGACTTTGTTCTCCCAGTGTCTATAGGCTGTTCTTTTTCTCTCAGTCTTGTAGTTGAGGGAACTACTTTTTTTCAGTGCCTAGTGGAGGTCCTTGGCACAGACTGTAGAGGGATTTGAAGGAGGGTGGATATATAACAGGACATGATATAGAATTGAATGAACTATGAATCAGACTGAGTGAGTCACCTGCTGACATAGTCCTCAGGGATGTAAATCTTCCGGTTTTGGCCGGATTTTTGGCCGGTCGCGCAGAGAAAGCAGTCGAGCGCCGGAAATAATAATTATTTTTCTTGCTTGATTGCGAACGTTTTTAACTACAAAGTTACCGTTTAGAACTGGCCGGAAATTGCTTGCTTGTTGCCAGGCTGGACGATTGGACTGATGTTGGCCTGTGTTTGGCGTATATACATGTAGATCTAGTCTAGTATGCTGGAATGATCATTGTAACATACAGACTAACTTGATTTGCCCTGGCAAGATTTCAAATTGATTTGGCTGCTTTGTGGTCGTCACCCTGGTACACTGATGCAAACTTATGAAGGCTCCAGACTGTCACTGTCTGTCTCGTTAAAGTAGCGTGGCTTTGCACAAGGCCCTAGGCTTGTCAGTAGATCAAGTGACGTCTTTTCAAGAGATTTGGATTTAGTTGTGGCAGTTTTCATCCTAACTTTCGTGAACCATGAACAGAATGCT
>JAWQUT010000006.1:2551463-2582202 GCA_033807755.1 Ellobium chinense
ACCACCGCCACCTCACCCAACAATGATGAAGTTGAGAGCTGCCAGAAACAACGTAGACCATGGTACGCCTCTCTGAGTCGGGAAAACTTCATATTGTATTAGGAGAATAATAAAGTAAACAGTTGGGCGATAAGACTTCCTAAAAACTTCCACATTTGAATATTGCGCAGGGGGTCTTTCGGCCTGGTGTGAATTCACGCCATTGATAGGTCTAGACCGCCGATACTTATAAAGGTCATTCGGAAAGGCCCTTTCAAAGTTAGGTTGTTTTAACGCAAACGCTTGTCTACCTGCTAACATTACATGAACTGTGGAGGAAGAACAGACAATAGAAATGTTATTTTCACGAATTAATTGTTGATACTGTATGATCTGCTGAAAATAGTGGCCGATAAAGGAGAGGGTCTGTTAACACTTGGACAGACCTCAAGCGCCGTCATTTCAGGAAAGTTTGATCCCAGGGTTTGACTGAAGTTCCTTCGATGTCACATGTACGAGATAGTAAAGAGTTGGGGACCAGCATCTTGACTACGTGGGACGAAATGTGGAGGAGTGAGGTAAGCGGGCTTTCACTTTTAAGGAAATTTCGATGTAAAAAGACAATTCAAAAGGAAACAAGCTATATCTCTTGATGATATTCTAAACGCGATTTTTAGTGCACATTGTAAATGATTAATTCCTGTATGTTTTGTTAATCTTTTGAAGGTATACAGTATACCAGATAGTTTTGGCACTGCTAGTTTTTTTTCCATAGTCCCAGTATGTCCGCACGCATAAAATGTAGGTCTAATAAAATGTCTTATTAAGGGCCTTTTTGTCCATCCGGTTCTCTAAGAGACCAAGGCCACTTGTTGTATACATACTTTTGTTTTTTTTAAGGTGAAACAATCGAAGATTTTAGATTCAATGAAGCCAGTAACGAGACAGGAAGAATAACTACAGTAGACACGCCCGAGACATGTTTAGAATACGAAACGGTAGATGACAAGGATATAATGCAAACGCATGATAAAAGAAGGCAGTCAAGAGAGAATGTATTATTTTTTTTAAAAAGCGGGCAGTGGGGATAAAGATATGGAAGAGGCCAGAAAATGGGTACCCGTGTCCTTTGATTTGTTTTTAGAAATAATCTAGTTATGTAGGCCTATGCTTGCAGTACTTTTACATGAGAAGTTGATCTAGAATATTTCAAATATACAGTCATGTTCTTCACATCGAGAGCTAAATAAACTCGCCAGCTCAGTTCATCAGCAAACAGCGGGAAACTTTTTTTAATGCTATTTAAACCAATGCAATCACTAGCAGAGGCGTAGCATGACCCTTTCGTCAGCTATGTCAAAATTTAGTGATCCCCAGTTACTAACAGCGTTAGATGCTCAACGCTCAGTTGCTCCAGTATCGCTTAAAAAAAAAAAAAGTGAAAGTGAAGTAATTTCATTCACTCGACATACCATCTGCAGCGAATATGATATAATTATGAAGTTCAACTCGCGTAGCCTGTAGCATTTTCTCTTGCGTTTATCATTGTAGCTGGGAACTTCTGTCCTCCGTTGGTTGTCTATTATATTTGAGATAACAGGAGCAGTCCAAGGCTAGAAAACACAGAAATCTCTTGATTTTAAAATAATTATCATAAAGATCATAAATTATCTAGATTAATTTCTTGTCTTATCACTTTCTGTAACTTCATTGCAGTCNACTCAGTAATCTGACTTCTTCTTTGAATTCAGTAGCTCTACGCCACTGTCACATATGGAATGAAGAATTTATCAGGCTAAATATTAGAGTCTTATCAATTCCAGAAGGCGGGAGCGGTCGTCAACCGCAAGTGCAAATTCGGATCCTAGCACTCTCTTACATCAGCAACCATGACAGTTAGGTTAAAGAACTAGCATATTTATCGTTATGGTAAACCAAAAGAAAATAAAATTTGGTGCTCGTCAGTTGTAAGCCTACGCCCAGAAAACGTGCGCTAGATTTGTACTTAACTAAAGCGTGACGTTTGGAAAAATATGTAAAGCATTTTTTTCTTTTTTGCTTGTAATGCTGAGGTCAAGCAATTATTCTGCTGGTTTGACTTGGCATATCAACAAACAAAAAACAAGAACATGTCTGGGGCAAGTCAAAATGCGAGATAACCCTGTAATTTACATTTTTAAAATTTTTTGGTTGTTTTAAATGACGCAACATTGACGAAGGGGGTTGCGTCATGATCAGTGCCTCAATATTGAGATTCATTGGGGCCTGACGCATTTGGCACTGAACAAAAATGCCCAAACTTTCTCTTAAATAAGCAAAGAAATGAAATGTAGCCCGGAATATTCCTGTGCAGCGCAAGTGGACCAAAGTCTGTTTGATATTCAAAGATAGCCCCGTTAGTATTTAACGACCTTGAAATTCTGAGCATGTCAAGAAGTCCGTTGTTATCGATAACAGGTTAAGTTGAAGCAATTTTTGTTTTCTTTTGTAAATGATATGCCAAACAGCATTCATAACGTAATGCTGCGCATAGGAATAAATAAACATCTCATCAATCATGTTTTAGCTTTAATTTCACAATTTGTTGCCCCTTTCTCCTGCACCCCCTGTTCATTAACCTTCTTTCGTAGCCCAAACAAATTTCCGGTAAAATGTTATCTTTCCGGGCCGTCGAACGCCGAGACGGCAAGATGTATTACTTGAGCATTTATATTATTCCTTTTCTTTTTTTTTTTCATAAAAGCTCACAATGAACCTGGCACAGAAATAAAAAAAAAAAAACTGCTCAGCCTCGTGATGCCGATACCCCGCCGTCCTTTATATATGGAAACTGAAATTGAGAAGTCACGATGTGACTGATATTGGCCGGCTGGCTCACAAACAAAGGGATCACGAAGCTGAGTGGCCCATATGCAGCACTCTTTATCTGTTAGTTTGAAAATCACAGAGCCAGTTTTCGGCCTACAACGCAGTGCATTTAGGAATTCTACTGAAGTGCCTTTGTTTAAAATCTCTAGTTAACGTAACAGCAATCACCAGCACTGCGGACGCCAGTTATCAAATTCAAAACAATAGTTGTGAATTTAAGTCGTGACTAGAAAGAACTGAAAACAACAGAACCTGCATAAAATCTTCAAAACAGAAAAGCTGCTGTAAGAGACCATAAATAATCAAAACAGCAAACACCACAGGTTTTATCACCGTTAAGCAGATCTAATAAAATACAACACATTGAAGGAAAACGCTTATGAACGTTCACGTTAGAGACCTCAGTCTTCGTTGTTGCTGTGATATGTGACAGGACAATGCCAGAGAGGGGTCAGAAAAAGATACTACATAGAGAAACACCGAAGGACGACACGCTCACAAGTGCGCATCTCTAGCTGTCTATCTGGGAAGGATGACCACAGTTGACTTCATTAGAACACTCGTCATCGCTGTTTCCATTGTTTACATTTCCTTGGGATATTCATTTGGTGAGTAATTTGGGATACATTTTAAAGTGAGTATTTAGGGATACTCGTTTCACTATCAACTGTGGGATATTCAGCTGACGAATGATTTAGGATTTTCATTTAGTAAGCAATCCACATATCAATTTGATGAGTAATGTGGGTGTTGATTTTGAAGGATAGTCTGGGCTCTTCTTTTACTGGGAGATCTGAAATGTTAGAGAGATGTTGGCGATTTTATCCGACTAAAACAGTCAGGAACGTCCTTTCTTCATCCTGAAAATCTGGATCTTCCACGATCCTCAGTAACGGAAGAGTAGAGAAAGGAAGACTCCGAAGTTCATCTTTATCTTGATACTTATCAATTATGATTCCTTTTTTTTNTGGACTTTGTAAGTGTGATGTGAGAGAGTGAGTGAGAACAGCAGCAGAAATATCATGATTTGTGTGTTAGTCGAAAGTCTGGGTGTCAGCTAGATGAGAAGGTGATAGGTGAGTGGAAATATTGTGCATGAGGAACATGTAAGTGCGTCTTTGCAGTGTATTGTATTCACGTGATATTGTATTGTGAAATGATGCCGGCCTATGGTCTAATAAAACCTTTGAATTTAAACTGTTATTTCCTTTTGGTAGTACTGTTATACTGTTTACTGTCTTTCCCTTCGCTAAACCCATCTTAAAATTTCCCTACTTATCCCGAAATACTGTTTCATCGCCGGGGAACGCTGAAGAAGAAGAAGATTCATCACCAGTGTGAAGATTTTATAACGGGTTTTTAAACTTCAAACATATATTTACGACATTAATATCTCACTTTATGCTTTCTTAAGTCTTCTTTAAGTAAGATCCACCCAGAATGGACAGGACAAGACATTATAGCTCTGCAACTGTATATATTTTGGCCACGATATTTTATTTACTTAATGTCTCATCCAGTTTTCGAAAACAATTTTTGTTTATATTTTTTACCCTATACAGGACAGAACCACGATTTAATAGCCCCACCTTTGCTGACGAATTCAACCGAAGCTCCCATCATTGTCCCACCTACTCTACCATCATGGATGAGATCGGCCGGGAGTGGAGGGTCACAAAATTCTGCCACTGCAAAAGCTGCCGTCATCATCCAGCCACCAACTCTTCGTCCACACAGGACATCCACTACTTCACCTCGTGACATATTCCTTGGCAACAAGCTAGTAACAACGGACGCTTCCAAACTTCCCATCCCTGATCAGACAGGAACCCTTCACGCCGATCTACCAGCTGCTCCGCCACTTACGAACGGACAGATAGTTGCATCTAAAAATTCTTCCGACCCTCAGATCCTTCTTCAGCTCACTACTGATCAACCGCTCCCAGCTCAAGCAGCTCAAAACGCACTCCATAGCATCTTGAGTTCAAGGGTCCACATCGACGAATCAGTTGTCAATGGTAAGAATGTACCGTAGGCCTACCAAGAATTATAATATAACAACGTTACTTGATAGTCACTGGGCCAACTTTGAATTTCAGCACAAGTCTAGCTTAACTTGCATATATTATAAAGATTCTACCGCGTTCTCCTTCTCCTTGGGCGTTCTCCACTCTAATAGGTGACATTTTATTGGTGTTGTTTTAGATGCCAATCAGTTATGACAAATTTTGTAATAGCTTATACATTGCCGTTCTAAAAGTTATCCGCATTTTGCTGAAAATCCTAGGCAACATTGTTGCTGTAATCCACTGCCGAATTTGCTCATAAATAAGAAGCTGGCTACGTAAACCGCAACTGACGGGGAGTTTTCAGGTGTAATATCATGGATGTTACTATCTTTTCCTGATGATACCTACAGTATGCATTTTACTATCCTTTCGCGCAAATCATCGTTGAATACATAGCCCCGATGAGCGCCACCGTGATAAAAAAAAAATCAGCTTTTGATGTTTTTTTTTACTGTCATTAACGTCACACAAGTTGTGCGTCAAAACCTCATACCTCTACTTCAGTAGTTTCTTGTGGTACGCTAGGAAAACGCAAAATACTTCTTCCAATATTCACCGATAGGAATAGGCCCCTACATGATGTAGGCTTTTGTTCTGGCACTTCACAAAATGTCATTAACGACAAAACTTTGCTCTTTCCCAACATAAGCCAATGTCGGACTTTTGCACAAAGCAACGTCTGAGACAAAAATGATAAAAACTGAACTCTATTTATATATTTTATCGTATAAACAGGGCCTATTTCCGATAACATAAAAGTGTGTAATAATTTTTTGATATGTCACACGTTACATAAATTTGACCTTTGACCTGCTTACGAATACTTTGATTGGAAGTTTTGGAAACCCCTAGATGTATGAATATGTGACACCATTTCTTTTGCGACGTTATGAATATGTGACGTCATTTCTTTTGTAACTATTTTCACTGCCGTGGGGTATCCTTCTGTCTAGATCTTTTCAAAGAATTATTTCAGTCAATATTTCTTATAGCTTGTCATCGTTCTCTTCGTGTTTCACTTTCGGTTCAGTTAAACATCTGAATGAAAGTACATGAAATGTCACAGTGTTTCGATAGGGATGCGATAATGTTCGTCTTGGTTTGTTTGTTTTTTATTTTCCCAAGAGACAACAGCCTTGCTTCCGTTCATTCTTATGCTGCATGCTGGTCATATTTTTCATATTTTTCTCTTGTCTCTTCTATATCTGTGGTTTCAAACTTGTTGCCCAAAACAAAATAATGTGGCAGATGCAATTTAGTTTAAAGAATTAGAAATACGTGAACAGTAACGAAACAAAATTACTTTTCATTAAATATAGTGAAGAAGATGAAGGAAAAATTAAAACAAAATAAGTGGTCTAAACAACTCAAATCATCAAAGACAAAAAAAAACAAAACCTCAGGCTAACGATGTGTTCAAATTTTATGTATGAGTGCTGAGCAGCAAGCAACGTGTCGAGTCAAAATGTTGTCATAAGCAGTAGGCTTACCTTTAATTGGCGTTCTTCTCTCGCTGAATTTTGCAGCTGTCATCCTATGTTTGTAACAGTATCTCGGCGGAACCACAATCGAAATGCTGTTTGCAGTCAATGGGCCTAGCTTTCTCGTGTAACAATATTAGTCAAATCAGGTTACAATTGTTCTGTATCCACCCGGCCAAATATGAAAAATGCGAAGAAATGATTATGAACAGAGATGAGATGACATGCACTAGATGGCACTAAACAATACAGTGCCCTGTCATTGGACTTATTTCGTATAATCTTGAGACTCTCCCAAGATGTTTTTGGGTTAGGATTAGGTTAGAGGTGAAGTAAAGGAAGCAAGAAAAGTCTCTAGCTATTGCTCAAGGACTCTCCTAAAGGTGCTTTTCTCTTCCCTAACCTTGCCCTGAGTGCTAACCCAAGTACACCTTGAGAGAATCCTATGATTATGCCAAACACCAGGCCTGCTGCTTGCTCCATCTTTCCCAAAGGAACTGACGCTCAACTTCATTAATTAAGTGTGGCCATAATCACTAACATTCCAGAGTTCAGAATTTGTGTGCCATTGTAAACAGGGCTGGGCACTAGAGGGTTAATTAAGTGTGCCCATAGTCACAGACATTCCAGAGTTTAGAAATTTTGTGCCATTGTAAACAGGGCTGGGCACTAGAGGGTTAAAAACCTATGCTATTCTTCTGCGATACTTCAGATACTGAGGACAAAGACAATCACGGTGTTGTAGTGAGTTCTGTTAACGCCAACGTTCATCTGACGAAGGACTTGTCAACAACGATAGGTAAATTTCCCATTGCGCTACTTCTCTTGACCATCGACATCCTCATCTTCAACATCATTAGTATTCGCGCCACCATCATCATCATCGTCATCACCATCATTACCACCACCATCATCATCATCATCATCATTAAAACTAAATATGATTCTGCCCAATGACACAAAACTTTCTGAAAAATGTATAATGAATTTATTAACAAAATGGTCAACGTTTGGTGTTAAACACTTTTTCAAGACTGACAATGCAAGTTAAAGACATACAAAGAAAGGCAAGTGAATACATATCCGAGAGCCAGAAATAGAAATAGAAATAGAGCAACATCATCATCATCATCACCAACAACAACATCATCATCACCACCATCATCAACATTACCCTCGCTATTATTATCATCATCATCATCATGATCTTAGTGTCCTCCCTATCATTATCAACTTAAATATCCCCTGTATTAGCATCATCACTGTTTTCATCATCACCTTCTTAGTTTTAATCGTCACCTTCTATAATATCTTAGTAATAATCATCATCATCATCATCATCACCACTAAAATACCTAGGATCATCGCAGTCATAAGTATCCTCGCTGTCGTTATTATTGTTTATTTTATTGCTATCATAAACATCATCATGGTTATCAGAGCCATTATTAATGATAATTAATGATAATTATTTTTATTACATATTATTATCATCACTGCTATTATCATCATCATCATTAATATTATCGCTGTTTTCATTACTATATTATCACTGTCATTATCGTCATCATCGTCAACATTATCATCGCAGCAGCAGCAGATTTTATACACTACAGTCTAGTGTATGTTTTACGTTGAGAAAGCTCTCACAATAACGTCACGAATTTCTTTCCAGGACCTTCGAATGGTAATAATGGTCTCCATGTTGGTTCTGATCTAAGTCCTGAGAGTGGTAATACGGAAACAGGTACGTGTTTAATCAGTACATCATCATCATCATCATCCTCATCATCATCATCATCATCATCATCATCATCATTATTGATGGTGTGAGAATAGTCATCATCATCATCATCATCATCATTAACTACAATGTCAATTTAAAAAGACGAGAGCAACACATAATAAATAACATCTGGCCGTTCCTGTAGTGGGCATGTAAAGGTACTTTTCAGCATGATACTGGAGGATGAAGTAAAAGCTGATTTAAACGAGGTAAAATGAAGGATACTGCGATATATGCTTAATACAAACCAATTCAGGATGACCTGTGTAAATGTGTTTTGTAATAAGCGTGATGAACATTTTCTGTGGAGCAGTGTGATAGACAGAGTGAGTTTCATGTTGGACTCAAAATTGAAAAAAAAAACAAAACAAAAGTCATGACTTTTTGGCCATAGTGTAAATGCCATTGGTAAGCATTTCATGGACGTTTTTTTTTTTTTTCTCACTTTACCTTTGCGGTCTTGATTTCGAATGATGGTGATCAGCGCCAATAAAATGAAATAAAATGTAGGCTCCTTACGAAGTTGAGAAAATTACTGAATGACCTTTCTTGCTGGGATACTAAAACGTATGTGAATTCACGTAAACGGGGAATGCCCAGATGGAAAATTTATAAACTTCATTATTATCATGAGACATATAATTATTGTTGTTGCTGTAGTTGTTATTATTATTATTATTATTATCATCATCATCATTAATATTATTATCATTCATTTTTATTATTACTCTGCATTAATGTAGTAAAAAGCATATGTTATTATTTTTTTCTCATCGCTACCCCTCACAGAGGATACAGGACTCGTGTGTTATGGTAGCAGACCTGCAATGGTCGCAAGGGACGTACCTTGCCCCACCGACAGCACGCGGAGAGCGGCAGTGACGGACCAGCTGTTGGAGGTCTTTCTGCAAGAGCAAGGTGGAGGGATCGTTTCTTCCATAATGTCTGCCACGCCACCACAACATCTTACCGGCCTCGACTTGAGCAATATCGAAGCTTCAGATTGGGTAAGATTTGTCGACAGCATCGAGTGATTATTCCGAGGCCATTTTAGAGAAGCAGTTTCTTCTTTAAACTTGCCCCCACCCGTAATATCACGAATCACGAATAGTCCTAAATTCAAAGATCATCATCCTCTACTGATTTAGTAGAGCGAAAGCAGGCTTCAAAATGTATGAGACACTACAGTAAAATAATCACTGCAGATCATCTCCAGCTCTTCCATATCTTCTCCTGATTCTACTTCTAAGCCTGTCACTTATCTTACTCTCCCTTCACACGTGACAGGGTGCCATGATTTGCCTATCTGCCAGTTGCTGCGATACAGCAGTGATATAATTATAATGGATGCAGGCTAGATTTCAGTTTGTCTTTCCCGAGACCTTGTAATAACGAGAGAAAAATATAATACAGTCTGAACAGTCTAACACGAACGTGAAATATATATTATTTTATACTGTTGATTTAATACATAGTATTTGTTCTCTCTAAATAAGGGGGAGGAATGTGTGCTCAGTCTGATAATTTTTCAGATGTTACATATTATTTTAGGGAAGTGTATCACCAGGGATTTTACCAAATTACTGTGAAAGATCAATTATTGAGAAGATGGGTCGAAAAAAACTTACACTAGAAATTTCTTGCCCCTGCCGGGAATGGAACCAGGGTCTCTCAGCTTGTAAGTCTGAACGTGTTGCCACTGCACTACAGGGACACTAACTCCACAGCAATTTAATTCTTAAATACCTACTGCCTGAATATGTTCCCTAACTTCCACGTGCGACCCTGGTGCTCACCCGTCACCCTAACACACTTCCCGACTGCTCACACAATGACGTAGTCCCCTTGTCAGAATAAATGTCATTTCACCGAAGCTCAAAAATGTGAAACATTTGAAATGCAGAGGCAGGAATCCAGCACCATTTCCCCAGGTTAACTACTTTGTTCCTTTCAGACAAACACAGGCAGAGAGGTAATTCCAGTTTGACAGTTTTTTAGAAAATAATAGACCCGGAAAATCGAGTTTCTTGAATAAATGAATTTCAGTGTGGTGATTCTTACTGCCTGTAATGTGAACACTGAATATCTTAACGACTTAAGTCCTGGATAAGGTGTGTTTCCCAACAAACTCCTACTCCATTTCCCAAATTAGGAACATTACACTCTTTCCACCACACAGATGAACTACAACAGATCGGATCTCTATGTTCGACTCCTGGACGCAATAGCCCAAGTGGAAGCCAATCAGCTTCAGCTGCACCAGCGCTTAACAAAGTACCTGGCCTGCGAATGCTTACAGAACATCAATTCCTTGACGAACTTATTCCTTGAGGTTGTCAACGCGACGTCTCATTTCAACACTTGTTTCACCGATCGCACTGACGATTCAGATTGTACTTTGCTTCTAACATACACAGAAAATTTGGACATCATAAACCATGATGCACGGCAACTTTTGGCTGCTTTGAGCAGCGCTGCCGAAAAATTACGAGTCTTGAACGTGACGCCGTTTGCGAATGGCTTCCCGGACAATAACACAGATGACAGTGTGTCAGACCTTGTCATCGACGAACTGGTGCAAAGACTTAGTAGAGTGACAGCAGACTTCAAAATATATGAGACACTACAGCAAAACCTTTTTAGTGCAATAACAGATTTCAAAGACGCAGTGGTGAACGTGCATGGGAACTTCTTCCATGCACTGCAGATAAATAAAACCGAACATAACTTTACAACAGATATGAAACAAGTGATCTTAAATGCGATGGATTCAGGCTCACACCCAGCTGGTAATGCCGGTTTCGGCACAAGCCATTCTCTTCGTGCCATAATCGATGGTACTCTCGGTCAAGCACTGGCCGCTGGAGGCAACCCACTCATGATGGCCGTGGCCAATCAGGTCAAGGAGACCAACAGCCAACAGGGGACAGCCGATGATGCTTCTGACCTGCCTGGCACAGAGACGCCTCTTGCGTCAAACGGCACTACTGGGAAATCTCCCGGCTTGTACGATGCAGGCGACTACGAAATGAATGAACAAGAGTTTCTTCAGGCAATCACCGTAGAAATATTAGATGCTCTCGTCTCTGAGCTGAGTAATCTCACAGAAATGTTGAGTGTTGCTGCTACACCTGCTCTGGAGGATGACGAGGCCCTTGCAAATATGACATCGTGGCATCAAGTCAGGAGCCGAACAAGGCGAGACACTGCAGGTTTGTATTTCATCTCCATATCCATCTGGAGTTCTTTATGAAGTCAACGTCAGCTTCTCTCGTTCGTCTTTAATTTTTTAAAATCTCCAAATTCATGATGCATAAACGTCCAGAAAATTGTTTTAAGATGCATTTACATCAGAGATTCTGGTAACTCAATCTTCATGTGAATGATACCTATTTTCTCATAATTATAATATTATGTCATAAATTAGTTCTACTTCAACAGGAAGCATTGCTACTGCCAACTGTCGTTGGTTTGGAACTGTCCTGTGCAAAAGTACACGCACACACCGACATGTATGAATGTTATTTATAACTATACCTACTATATGTCGTCCGTGTTGATGCATTGTATGTATGTCGTATCTTCCCAAAAATTGAGTTCTGAAGAAAACTGCGATCCAAAGCAACCATTGTTGAGAGATCAATGGTCAAAAATTTAGGTTACAAAAATTCCGATATTGTCATTAGAACCGGGTTGAAATTTATTTGAAATGATACCAATACCTGCGTCTGACACACATGTGCATTGCGGAAAAAGACCTTATACGTCAATACAAACAGCATATTATAACGTTGCTAGCACTTTAAAAATATCGTATCCAGGCCAGTGACCACTTAAGCGACTTCACATTATCAATATTCCAGCTGGTCAGATCATTCAAGGGCATTCTTAGCTCTTCGGGGAACATACAGCGTCACTAACATTTACATGCGCCGATGACTAGCATTCTGACAAATATCTTTTACATTCCAAAGCCAGGTATTCTGAGGAAAATATGCTTTTCCACAGGTTACGTCATTGCCTCAGATGCGTGTCAGCGTCAAGGCAACGTCATCAATGATACTGAATATCTCAGTCTGTGTACATCCTGCATGCACACCACAGTTCTAGACGACACGTTTTATCCTCGGTACCTGACGGAAAAGATCTGTGGCAATGGCACGAGCTCTGATCCCGTTTACAGCAATGGCTGCCTCTTCCAACCAGGCCAATGTAAGTTAGTCAAAACATTGTTGTTGTTGTTGTTGTTGTTGTTGTTGTTGTTGTTGTTGTTGTTGTTGTTGTTAATTACACCATACAAATTAAATCACTAAAATCTCAGCAAGTCGGAGCAAGGTGAAGAAAACATGAAAAAGTATCCCATTCATAAACCTCTCAGTTTTAAATATTTTTGGTTACTTTGAAAGCCGCAATTTGTGAAGTTCACAGAGTGGCTTTTTCATGATTCTCTTTGTTTTTATTTGGCGTGATGTCCTCTGATTTCGAACTTCTTCAGCTTCAGCTTCTCATAGTCTGTTCACTCTCATTATGATGGGACAGTAGTATGCATACTGTCTCTCGACTATTAAATCATTTTGGACATCAATTATAATAAAAGTCTTTCCTTTCCCCTCCTGGTTTGTCCTTTTCTTACGGCTAAACAACCGTCTCTGCGTCCCCGCGCCTTCCTCATAAACTCTACTAAACTGATTCTTTTCAGATGCGGGAGGAGCTGGGGGCCTTTGTCAACAGCAGGAATTCCATATTATCCTACTCCAGCAAGTGCCCGGAAGATGCATGAAGGTCACCAATCGAGGACAGGAAATGATAACCGATAAATGGGAGAGCATCACGCATTCTCTTCGAATCGGTTGCGAGTGCGTCGTCAACCAGAATTCACAGTTTGCCAAGTACGCCGTTTTTCCATGACGACTGAACCTTTAATAAGCCTGACATCGGCCAAGTCGTGGCTTGATTCTGAGACATGATCACCCTTCTCTTGCGCATGGGTTCAGTTTGGAAATTCGCTGTTGCCTGCCCTGCCCTGCCATCTCATCGTTCTGAGACAGTTATGGTACATGACGAACAACCCAATCATTGAAAATACTCTCTTCTCCTTTGCTATTCATTAACGGGAAACTATCTATTACACTATTGCATCAAGGGTCATTGCAGAGGCTGATATGCTCAATGATCAAAGGGAATTATATCGTCACAGTCGTAAGTAGGTTGCCTATCTCAGAAATGTACTTTTGCAAAGTGGACTATTTTTATGCTCGCTACAGCCCAATACATCCATCAAATGTCACAGATAAAGTAAGTCACAAAGCCATTGGTTAAAAAACAGCATCAAAGTTTGAGATTGGTATTATTTCTTGCATTGTCCTATATCGTCTTGTCCCTCTCCTGAAAAACTCACTCAAATGAAATAGGCGAATTGCATATTACTGTGATGATATGCTCAATGGCTGAAGGAATGATATGCTCATCTGACATTTTTTTCGAGGACTATTTAGTGAAGAAGTATACGTATAGGTTTGTATATATGCATGCTGTTATCAGGCAATCTAATGCAGCATTTTCAGTGGATAGTCTTTTGTTGTAATCTTCCTTTAACTCCGTAACTTAAACAGTGAAGTGAAATGAGACGTTAAACTCCTCTCAGCGACCTTACTCTGCAGTAGGAAAAGGAAGATGAGTGTGGAAAATCGGAAGAAGACATGAGGGGAATTGATTGATTGATTGATTGATTGATTGATTGATTGATTGATTGATTGATTGATTGAAACTTTATTTAGTAACTGGGCAAAATAGGCATTATGGCCTGTTTACATTTTGGCCGTTAAAAAAAAAACAACGTACAGGAATACAAAATTAACAAAAAAGTAGTAACTAAAGATTTTCAAGCATGCAGATCTAGTGAGAGAGAAAAGAAAAGAAACTAAAATATTCACTCACTCATCTATCCAACCACTCAACCACTAATCAGTTCACTGATGTGAGGTCTGTGAGGGTTTAAGAGAAGGATGAGGGGATGAAGAAATGAGCCGAGAGACGTGATCGAAGAGAAAGGAAATGCGTATTGGTGAAGTGGCAAAGAGAGCGGCAGAAAAAAGAGTGACTAAGAAATAAGGTGTTCCCAATGCGTATTCTTGACTTTGATTCATAAAGACAATCTTAAGGGACACTTGAATAGTGCAAGTATGTACTAAAATATAACGGCATCTCCTTGGCATTCATTAATACGAGCCGCAACTTAAAGTGTAGTGGAGAGAAAACTATCCGAGCAAGCGATACTGTGCGGAGTGAAATAACATTCTGTCGAACAGACTTTTTAAGTCTTATAATACATCTTAACTGGCTGGTCTGTTCCTATGGAGAAAAAAAAATACTGGATGTGAGCTTCATGTCGTTCAAGTTCGTCCTTTCAGTCGATCGGACACCGGCCATAAATGTTGCCGACTTAAGCGCAAATGACAAATTAAGAGTACTCTAAACGTCAGGTTTTAAAAAAAGAAACTACGCTTACTCTCTGTAAATCTGAAGAGAACTCATATATGCTTCATTTTAATCGTATTTGTGGTCAAAGTTTTGACGATGGTTGTGTTAGCTCTTTCACCCGACTGGCATCACACAATATAGACAGATGTTTTTAAGTCCTAGGTGAAATGTTGCTTTCGAGAAGTGTGCCTTTTGACAATTTCCTAGTTCATATTACATTGGATCTAGATCTACATCTACGTGAAGTCTTTTTGCATGCAGGATAGTCGATATCTTGCTGGCGCGAGACAAACACTATAAAACCAAGACCAACTAAATCCCCTTTCTGCCTATGCGAATCCATGAAATCCTGAGCAAACTGTCGGGATGAAGGGAAAGCAGACTAGATCTATACAATTTCAGACGGCGTTAGATTTACAACGGCATATACTAGGTGCGTCCATGTCAGCGTAGAGAATAGGCCTGTAGTGTAACCGTTGATCTATAGTGTATCATAATAAATGAAGCCTACTGACAATATTAGTTTACAGTCAACTCATAGACTCTTCTATCTATTGAAAGGCTCGGTATCACACTGTCCACGTGAACGTAAAACACCATCATTAATCTAAATATCCAACCAACCCTTTAAATTCTAGTCTTGGGACCTTCAAATTGCCATAGATCTGCTTAACTGTGTTAAACTGTTGCTTAAAATAAAGAGTGCATAATTAGATTTTGTTTTCTATTTTGTCTTGTTTTGTTGTGTTTTTTTGTGTTTTTGTTTCACAATAATTTGTAACTTTATGTATGTCTATCAGTCACAGTTGGAGAGGGAGGAGTCAAGCACTTCGGTCTGTTAAGTCCAGAACTGCGTTACTGTAAAGGTGAGGCCAGACTGTCGACTCGGTGCAATAACCTTGCATCTACCTCTATTTTCTCGAAGATTACAGCAAATATTTTAAACAACAAGACGGGACACTCGGTCAAAAAGTGGCCACAAACCATCTAGCTCCCCGTTGCAAGAGAAGGTAAACATGGTTATCACAGGGTAGTGTTGACAAAGGAGTTACTTTATAGTCTATGGTTGCAGCCTACAATGTTATTATACTAAAGTGACGAGAGGAGGAGCAGATTAAATCTTACAGGCTTTTGTCAAAGTTGATTTTCATTTGGTGAATAGCGGGCGTGTCGCAGTAGTTATATTTATAATATGAAAGATTTCTATCACTCACCACAGGACTCATTCCATTATTCAATTCAAAGAAAAAGTCTCAATATAAGTTTAATACATGTCTAAATAAATATTCACAAGCTTTGAGAATTGAGCACATTTCAAGGACAGTGCCTTAAAATGGTGGGTAAAGAAGTTCTATGCACAGCTTGACGCAATTTGCAGATATTATATTTTATTGCATGTCACAGTGTCATAAATTAACATCTGACAACACAACATACAAGCAGACTGCTGTTTGCTCTCGAACATCCATTTATGCCATCTACCGAGTATCTGGGAGAAAATAAAAGATTTACGCCCTTTTAAAAATGAATAAACCATAGAGTGTATATTTTAAGAAATTCTGAATATAAAATATAACATACTGTATACATCAAAATCCAGAGTTTACGTGGCTGACCTTATTCAGGACGACAGGAAAGTAGAGTAACTGGTGAAGAAAAAAGAAAGCTAAATGTAGATTACATAAAGACGTAAAAAGCAGCGTGTTATCTCTCATATTCATGGCTTCTCAGATAGGTTTTATACTTTACTCGGTTTTAAACATTTTGTTTTCTTTTACAGTTTATCCATGTGCAGTCATTTCCTACTTTTACATAGTCTATTCCATGATTTTCTGCTTAAATTATGAACACACAGCATCAATGATTATCGAAAAGTACTGGCGTCGTCTCACGGCCGACTCCGCTACTCGCAGCTTCTCAGAGGAAAAAAAAAAGACAGGCTGCGATTATCCCATAACTTTGATATAATAAACTGAGTATTTAGTGAGACTGAGGAGAGGGGGAACAACGATATCTTGCCCTCAGGGACGAACTAAAAATCTGAGCCCTTTCACATGTCCAAGTAGACCACGACTTTTGTTTACAGTGTTTTTAACAGCGTTTCTGTACTTACCCGTGTTCTCCCACCTGCTGGCGCTCCCAACACCTCTTCCACCTTTATCCTTATCCTTATCATTCTCGTTCTCTCTTATCTCTAAAACTGCAGCTCACCTCTTGTCCCGTTATTAAGATTACTTTGTTATTATTTGAAAGTGTTCTCATTTGAGAGCACCTTGCAATGAAACAGGTCCCAAGTGGAGTTGACTGGACGTTGTATAATGAAAGGAAAAAAAAAGTTTCCATGTAGCAATATGGCAGTTGATACACTTTGTAAGTATAGCCAGTGTCCTATCATCTAATATTAGCGTCCTCTTCATCGTCGCTGTCGATCTGGATGTTGTATTTTTTTCTGAGCCTCTCGAAGATGTCATCCGTTGTCTCGTCTTCGTCATCGTCGACATCGAAGTCTGAACCTAGGGTGACGTCAGGGGAGGCCATTCTGTTACTCCACTGTGTTGTAGCAGATTTCTTTCGTGATGGCTCTGGAGAAGAGTAACAAGACACTAAGACAGAGATACTGTACATGTACGTTCATTACGTCCTCAACCAAAATCCCCATCAAAATCTGTATATCGAGTGTTTACACCCAATTTACTTCATATCAAAGTTCAGTAACTTCGATAATTCAAATTTTATTACTTTCAATCAGGTACACATAAGCAGCTAGATACTGTCTAATGATGCTGTAAATTTCAAATATTTAGGTATTATGAAAACAAAAATTGAAAAATTGAAAAATTAAAAAGTCATGTCTAACAATAGTATTTTAATACATTTTTAGTGTGTCTTTTTTTTTTTAATTTTCGCTCTGATTAGAATATAGAACTTAGATCATCAAACTTGCCACAATGATAGATCATATCCCTCACGTTTTCTGATTAATTCTTGCAGCTATTAGCCCGAATTAACATAATTTTTCTTGGCCACCTAGTGCACGTACATCAACCACTGCCACCTCTACAACCAGGACCACCACCTCGACAGAGCAACCTTCTGCTGTTGCAACAACTACACCACCACCTTATCATCACCATCACCAGCACCAGACAAGGTGGAGCAGCCACAGATACGATAACTACTATAATTATGACCAATGACTACGACATACATGTACTACAGCTTCTCCACATTATCACCACTGCAAATAATCATTCCGTGTACCCCGCCAACACAGCTGTTTCTACCACCATTTCAGCTTAGAGACTATCATGCGTGGAACTCGACTACTATGTGGAGCTAAAAAAACGATGGTTCCGATTTTCGATCCCCTTTCATCACCGAACCAGCAAAAGATAGAGCGTGCGTTTTTTGATGGGTTGAAAGAGAGTGGACTTAAACAGTCTATAGGTCTATAACATATGATCCGCTTTCGTCTCATCAGGGATACAGACTGACATCAGATTCGCCAGAAGCTGATATCAAGAAATAAGGTGAAACCGAGAAGAAAACGAAATCTAGCCCATCTTGACCAAGAAATGGAATTACTGAATACAGCCCTCTACTTTCTCAACTCCTTTACCATCACGATTACCATGAGGCATTTTGGCTAAACGGCAAGGGAGTTAATATCATGGGTGACAGTCCTGTTCAGGGGGTGTAGCTCTCCAGTGTTGAGGTATTTTCCTTTCTTCTGGTATTGTATTTTTGGCGGTCGCCGTACCCTACCCTGCTTACCGACCGTTTAAACGTATTGCATATTTTTAAAACGTGACCCAGAAATTATCTTTAACAGTCCCCTTTTAACTTGCTGTTGATCAGTGAGAGAACCTTAGCACTCTTTAATCACGGTAACCCCACAATTCTTCCTTTCTTCCCTCATTGTCTCCCTTTCCTTTTTACTCCTACTCACCATTTATCTCAGACACCTTGAGCGCATTGTTTGCTTCGTTCAAAACATCCTTCACATTGTGTTTCCGCATGACCACCCGACCTAGCACGTGGAAACAAAATTATTATTAAGAATAACGCAGCCTTGAATCTATTTCGTAAACTGCTATTACGAGGCGTATGAAAACAACATACAAACAACAAACAGACAAAATAGTCACATATATTTTTATAGCTTTTCTTAACGAAATGCCTCTTTACTCTATCAATCATCAACAGAATCGATCATCCAGCCACCTAAATATAACTAACCATCCAGCAAATCAACCGACCTAGCAGACCAAGCAACCAAGCTACCAAGCAATCAACCACGCAACCAACCAACCAACCAATCAACCAAGCAACCAACCAACCAACCAATCAACCAACCAGCTCAACCATCCACCACCCAACAACCCACCGACCGACCGACCGACTATTCAGCAAGGTGATCGAATTCAGGTTCAGAACACCAGTCAAAACAGTACCCAAGCAAACAAAGTTCAAACAACAGCAATAACAAAACTAACCTTTGCCATCTTTAGTCGGAACAACTACGGTATCAATGCCCTCCATCTTTGGGACTTTGGATTTCGGGTCCCACGTTGGCCCAGTATTGACGTCAAACATCATTGCAGCCAATGAGGCTTTTCCACGTGTTTTCTTCCGGGCGGAGTCTTGCGATCTGCCTGGTTTCTGCCTGATGTCATCTTTTTGACTACGTGGATGCGTTGATGATGCATCCCGACCTGATTTGGTGTTAGCGGTATGCTTCGAAGGTCTGTCTTTAGACGCAACAGTGACGTCTTTCTTGTTGTCGTTACTGGCAACATTTTTAACCGTGGGCTGACGTGCTGTATCCGCCGACGCATTGTTCTGATCCTTTGCAGATGTTGTGTGACTAGAAGGAACAGAGGGCTTATTAGACCCAGACACTGCTTTTGGTTGAGAACTTTTTATGGCAGAATCAACAGCTCTTCTGTTTGAACTAACTTTCAAATTCTCATTAGACATAGCACCTCCTGATGAGACCATATCATTAGATACCCTGTTTTCCGCATCTGTGGGAGCCTTATTTGTGTTGCTAATTGTTTTCTCGTTATTTAAATTCTTGTTTATCGATTCACTCCCTTTATTCTTGGCCGTGGGCTGTGGTTGTGTTGATTTTCCACCGTCAGTGATAATTTTGTTATCACCTGACAGTTCGTTGGGCCCAGTTATTGAGTGCTGACTGGATTTCACATTTTTGGAATCCAGTACACTGTTATTTGAATTCTGACTCGAGATATTACCTTTGTTTTGATCGCTGCTTTTCGGTTTATCACTCTGTGTGGGAGGATGTCTGACTTCTTTCTGTTTGTTTGGACTGTCCACCGACGGTTTGGATCCACGCCTACTTTCTACACTGGATCCTATTTTCATACTGTCTTGTGCATGCCCATTGTGTTTGGATTCATCGACGGCCGTCTTGCTGACACCGACTCGGCTAGGGTCTTTATGAGGCTTATGTATCTGGTGATAAAAGCGGTCTCTCTCCTGGCGGAAGTGACCAGTGAAGACCAGAGCTTCATCATTTCTCTCATTTGGTTGTTCTGATTGCTGCCTCATCACAGCGTTGGCTTCTCCTGCGTCCTTGATGTTGGGTGAACCTGTGGCATTGTCTTCGGACACATCTGCTGTCTTGCTATCTGCAGTGTTCGTTGTCTGCTTATTTTGATTCGATGATGGTTTGTTTTTGTTGGCCGGTAAGCCTGATTTTGAGATTTGTGCTTTAGAATAATCTTTGTTATTGCGTTGCCTGAGGGTCTTTCTAACTGGACCTTCTTTCAGATAAATGTGTTCGCTTGGTACGCGAGGTAGCCTGTCTGATGGTAGAGTTCCGTTTTGTTTTTTGGACGTCGTCTTTTGATAATTTGTTGAGCCGCTGTGTTCTTTTTCCAATGGGTGATCCGCTGGAGATTTTTCGCTCTCGTAGCCAGAGGTCACTTGAGATGCGACCGGAGAACTGTTCTCCCCACTCGCCACCTGTCTGGTTTCATGCCGTTCTTTCTGTTGTTCGGACATGCCTCTTGTTGTTTCTGCATCTGCATCTGCATCTGTCTTCTCTTGTTTTCCTTGTCGCTGCTGGTTCTGTTTATGAGGCTGCCTGTGTCGCTCTGGTTTATATGGTTGTTGTAACTTTTGCTGTTGTTTGCCGTTTACTTTTTCAGCCAGTGATGGCCCAATAGCACGAACTTCCTTCTCTTTATGATGATCTTCCTGCCAAGCATCACGATCATGAGACCGGTCCTCCTCCAGGCTGGTACTATCGTTGGGTTTAGCAGCCCAGGGGTCATCATAATCCTCGGGTAGACCGTACTCATGCCTGTTACAACGTTCGTGTTCAAGAATACGTGAAGTCACATACTGAGTGCGGAATCGGTGAAACTGACGATTTCTGAACTTATTTCTCACATAATCCAGTTGCTCTTGCTGTCGTTTCCGATCCGCCTCTCTCTTCTTCTGCGCTTGTTTCCGTTGCTCCTCCGTAAGTTTTGCCTTTTCTTCCTGCACTTTTGCCAGCTTCTGCAAGAACCACTCTTTCCTTTGATTTTTATAAGCATCACTACCATACACACCCGTCATTTTGATATATTTCTCAGCCTCGCGTCTATTCAATACACGTTCATTGCTCCTAGCGGGGGAACTGTCATTCGAATGAAAGGCATCACTATCGTAAGTCGGAGACAGGTATGCTTCATCATCTTCGGATCCACTGAATTCGCCATCAAAGGGCACAATCCTGTCGTCGTTTGTATACGCCATATAGACGTCCTCTTTTGAAGTCAACGTTGGCTTGAACGTCAAGCCTTTTAGGTAAGCTTTTGAACTCATTTTGGGTGGTGGCGGTTTGGAGTCTACAACGATGTTCATTCTGTTGTTCCACGGTGGTCTTTTCGCCACCTTGCGTTCTTTGCTGCCATGTCTATCGGCGCTTTCATCGTCATCTCCCTCTATTTCCTCCGAGTCTTTGGTGATGTTACTGTCTGTCTCGGCAGCTGACCGCTGCGATGAAGTACTTTTGTCCTGATTCTGCGAGACATTAGGGGAACGGGAGTTGTGGCTGGCCATATTTGCCTGGGTACGCCTGTGAGAAGCACGGCCCCTCGTTATCTTCCGGGACTGACGTGGCGAGGGTTTAAAGGGTACGTGTTCTTGTCTTTTAAGGCTTCTCTCTTTAGACGTTTCACTATTTAATAGTCTTACTCGTGGCGGTGAATCTGAATTGTCTCGAGTTCTGTTCGTTGGCAAATTATCACTGAAACAAAAGAACAGAAAAGACGAAACTTATTTCAGTTTCTTTTTGTTTTGAATGTATGATGAACAGACCTATCTTGTCAGTCACTGTTTCACTAAGATCCAGACTCGTGAACGTATATCCCCTATTCTCTCCTTCCTTCAATACAAGAAAAACTGAATGAATGTTTGACTGTTTGAATTGTATGAATGAATGAATGAATGAATGAATGAATGAATGAATGAATGAATGAATGAATGAATACCAAGGTGAGCCATCCCGGAGAGCTAGATTCTCTGCTCTGACTTGCGCCCATGACGTGGCAAACTTGTTAGAGCTGTGAATGAAATAGGTAGGCATATAATTATTTCGTTGTGAAAACATTTGGCTAGCTTAAAGGTATCAGATAACAGTGTTAGAAAAAAAGCGTCTTTATGAATCAGGGCTTCCCAAGCTGGGGAAAACATACTCTTGAGGATACAACATAGGAATTATAATGTACCTCAGCAAAACTATTCGCTACTGACTGCCCTCACTTTACTATACGGTAACTAGATTTCGGCGGATCTGAAGGGGTAGACTGAGGTTGTCAAGGGGCACGCCAAGTGAAGAAAAAACAATGGTCAGTCCCCTGCATAAATCAACATAAACTATCTCCCGTGTCATGAGGCCCATTTTATCATCTTGCCTAGAATCCGCCATCCTTGATCCATCTAGAGCCTATATGGAGTTTTGTGGGCCCCAGGCTGGTCCTGTTTATTGTGTTGGTTGGGATATAATTTATTATTCACCGATCCATCAATAGCTTGGCGTATTTGTCTTACGACAGGAGTGACAGCTTGTCTTACGTTCTGCGTATGTGTTCGATTCCAACAAGAAACAAATATTTTCATGCCTGAGCCTTACCGATGATAATTCTCATCATGAGCTCGAGTAGAGATTCCGTGCGTTCGCTGAAGCATCTCTGAAAAAACAAAGTACCATTAAAAGTCATTATTGGTCTTCATGCCTTAGGTAGCTGGTCATCTAGGAGATTAAGAAAGCCAGAATCAATGTTGGTAGATTTTGGACACACTGCCAGCCCGGCCATTTTGAGGGAAACAAATCCAACTGCCAATGAAATCTCTTGGTATAGTTGACTGCCTATATATTATTGTCTTTTTTTCTGTTCGGGAGCGTGATATAGAGAAATTGGTGCTGGTTATGCAAGCAGTCCTTGCTCACACTAAACGACAAACAACAGTAATCAATTGTAAAGGAATAAAACGTTCTCAACAAAGACATTACTATATTAAATCTTCGTAGGACACTCCTGTCTAGAGCTTGGTTCCGTGTTAGAGACAGGGTTAATTAAGAGCTATCACATACGAGAGAGTTCTTATACAGTGATAATACCTTGGGATTGTCCCAGGTATGTTTTTTCTTCCTGAACCCTACCCCTAACCCTGCCCCTAAACCTAATCCTAAATCAAAATCTAGGTGCGAGTATTGGCAAACCTGAATGATATATTGCCTTCAAAATTTGCTGAAGTTCCGGAGTAAACAAGACTGCAATACTGTGCCGTGTGCCAAAGCGCATGATGTATTATGTGTGCATAACATGACTACAGGCAACAGTAACAATACTAATAACCTGAAAAATATAGTATTGACTTCTGACAGACCTGGTCCAGTGTCGAAGTCTTCCACCCTTGATCTTGACAGACTTGCCACGACCTTCGTGTTCCTTTGACTCTGTGCCTGCTCTTTGTCTGGTGCTGAATTGGTTTGTCTCTTGTGCCAGTCTGCGTCCACTGGAAATAAAAACAGAAGTTGACAAATAAATGCGACATGACGTGACAGACAGGTACTGGTTACTTCAACAGTGGTTGCAAGCCTGTGACGAGATCTGTATTTTTTAACTACCAAGATTTCAAGGTTGTTGTTGTTGTTGTTGTTGTTGTTGTTGTTGTTATTGTTGTTCTTTTTCTTGTTGTTGTTGTTGCTGTTGTTAGTGATGGTTGTTTGTGGCATTATCTTGTTGCCAGTGTTGCAGATGGTGTTAATGGTATTCAGGGACAGGAATGTCAACAGTAACTTTAGTTATAGATTTATACTTGATGATAGTCTGTTGCTAGTGCTGTAAATAATAACGATGATGATGATGATGGTGATGATGATGATGATGATGATGATACTAATAATAATATAGGTCTCACAATATTGCTAATGCCCGCTTACTCGACTTTATATTATTATTTACTTGGAGAGTTTCTCAATTCCACGGGAAGCATACAGTGTTGCTGCCATTTATATGCCCTGATCACTAACATTTTGGCACTACAATGCACTGCTCATAGCAATGTGACATCTATTCCTCTAATTTACAGATGAGTAAACTGAAGAGAATGTGAAGGACATTATTTCCCAAGGCACTTGCAACATGATCTTGGCAAGAATCGTACCCAAGGTCTTATGGTTATGTTGAAGGCATATTATATTACTAAAAAATAAAAAAATAAAAAAACTTACATCCCGGCTTTCTGCTAGGCAAGGACTTCTGACGCCGTGATAAGATGTGTTCAGAGGTTGATTGCTTCGCTGGTAGGTAGTTTGTGAAATGTCCAGGTCGGCCAGCAACTTCGCTTCTTCGGACTATAGAAGGAAATGGCTGGTGGCTGGAGTCGTTGTTGACTCGCGTCTCTGACTGGACGCGACGAGGTTGGGGTCTTTCGGATACCCTGAAAGAGACAATGTTCTTAATCTTCTTGTAATACATTCTTAAGTTATCTGCCAATGTTTTTTAAACTCTGAGAAAAGGAGATCTGGTGAAAAGATTCGATTTGAGGTTTAGAATGTCTATTCCACTCGAAGTTGATTTTGCGTGCAGGTGAAAATTCAAATCTAATGGTGTATCAAAAGGTGTCACAACTCAAACTATGAGACGATATTTGTATGGTAAGCGTTTTATCAAAGACCACAGTCCCAAAGCATGCACCATCGAAGCCATACATTTCAAACCAAGGGCATGTTTTCCTGAATATTTCTTTGAACAACCCACCAAGTATCCAAACTAGAATTTCAGTTGACGATGATACGAAACTTAATAGAAAGATTTTGGGCTTCATCACCGCTGTTTCTTGCATTCCCTCAATTCGAAAGAAAGAGTTCCTTAGGAAGATCTCTGGTACCAGAGGGTCTTTGACACCTCATGACCACACGTGCAACGTCATACATGTATATATATATTTAGCTGCAGTTCAGAAAAATGAGTCCACTGTCTTTGCAATGTTGGGGTAAGAAAGACAAAATACTGTGTTGGCAGAGATGGTTAGGCTGATAGATCCACTCATGGTAAAAAAGTTTCATTATCTTATCTGGAATGTTGAACTCACTTTGGGTTTTTAGTCTATATGATTCTAAACTAATGTACTATAACATAAAAATGAACAAAAACAGCGATTTGTTGTTGAAGGTAATGATGATGATGATGAGAGGCACAGCAGCAGGTGTCGCGTAAGAAGAAAATCCAGTTCTATTTTGCTTTGAAAAACTCGTTTGCTCGCATGATTACAAAGTAAAATGATCCATCACAAGTTAGTGAAATTTTTCCTCAGATTATGCCATGATGAAAGATATTAAAGAATCGTCATCAATCACCTACACAAAGTACCACGACACATTGTTTCTGCCCATCTTCGTCAGACAGTCAGTGACCATTATCAGACTTATTTTTGCCGATCAGATTCATAGACTGGACAAGACTCATAGTCTTCGGTAGTCATGCTACGTGTACTCGTATCAATCAGGTAAAACACGCATAGGCGTGACGACAGTATGCAGTAGTAGGCGTTTTCATAGGAGAGGATGGAAGGTGAAAATAATATGTACAGTCTGGAGTCAGAGCAACAGACTCGCATGCTGCATTTCATTTCTTCGATAAGTGTTACGGTGGACGTTAGGGAGAAATATAAGCCAATTAACTAATAATGATAACAAATAAATTATTCCAGCTTGTAGGTTATTGCAAAACCAGGTGTTCAAGATACTGAGTAGAGAGGACGCGGTATAATGTGGTGTCATATTTCTTTTCCTCCACGTTACTTTCCAGAAAAAAAACAACACAGACTTGAACACACTCGGCCAGCTGTCTTTTTCCAAACAGGTCAGTGCCTGTTCAGTGTCAGTCCGGCTTGACAAGTCAGCCTATAATTACTGCTCCAACACACAGAGCTATGCTGTACCATCCTGTGGCAAGGTTACGCCAATGAACAGTCTGATGATCGATGATTAATTCTGATCCAGCACTGACGATCAATCACTGGTCAATAAAATGTGAACCCCCCTGTTTGATTGGTGCCATAAACAAGTCAATAAAGACCATAGTTGAGAGATCAACATCCTAGACCAGCAGTGATAAAGGCCCTCCCATTCAAATAACGTTAGACTTGACCCTTCCAGACACTCAGCTCACTATTTCAGGACACAACAATTTCACATAAAATTGTGACCGAAGGAAAAAAAATCTTAAAAATGTGACACAATCTTAGTTGCATTATACATGGGAATGAGAACGTCTCTAGCTGGACTTAGATTTGGCTTACGTCTATCCAAGGAAATATTTATTTAGGTTTAGGTCCGTAACTACCTCGCCGCGGTGCCCCTGCAAAACCATCACTTGGTAACCCCCGATGCTCATGTCTCTTCTGTCTTCTTCTTTTATCTTCGTCCTCCCTTTCTTTTTGGAACCCCATGACCCTTGAGGCCCCTATATTGCAGGAGCTACGGGGAGTGCTGGTTAGCAAGACGCTGACCCATGCTATTAAATATATTATTACTTCTCCATGACAATACTGTTGTATACTATCCCTTTCCCTGTCTAATCGTAAGCAGTACTTAAGCAGTCTTAATAAAAAACAACAACAACAACAACAACAACAACAACAACAACAACAACAACAACAACAACAAAGGGCATGAAAAGTCATCATTTGAAAAGTTAACACAATCTGATCTCCCTTTTCTCTCTTCGAGCTTGTCCGCATTTTTTAGGACGACGGACCAGTTAAGCGTTGTTAGAGCAGGAAGACATTAAAAGTTTCCGTGCGTGGACAAGAAGCTTTGATGATCACACTAAGTGGTCATAGATTGACCCTAAATCTGTCATGACTTCAAAACTCAAGCCAGCGTGGTGACCGTGGTCACACAGAGCTCTGGAGGGGGGAGCACGCCTCTTCAGGGTTTTCCAGTTGTCCGACAGGTCAGTGTAAATTTCGCTAATAAATGAAATTTAAATCCAGTTCCGATCCTCGCCGGAAAACAGAATTAAATCCCCACTCCATTCCTCTAGGGAATCCGGAATTACAATTCCATTCCCAATTCCGTCCTCTTTGCTGGAACTGATTCAATTCCATTTCCAGTTCCGACCTTATAACACGTGATTACTTCTGACTTTATGACATTTCGTATCAAGCATAATTACGGTTGGCTCTGTTTTATCACATCGTGCGTCGGAACAATTTCCGATTGACCATAACAATTTCAAGACGACATAAAACTGTAGTTTTTATTCTGTTTAAACACACACACACACACACACACACACACACACACACACACACACACACACACACACACACACACACACACACACACACACACACACACACATACACACACAACCTACATGCGGGCAATCACAACATTTTAGTTGAAAATCTTCCTTTATCCTGAGGGTTGGGATTAAACGAAGTCAACCCCATTTTCCTTAACGGGAGAGGGGTAAATATTTACGTCACGGCCTAAAAAAATCCATATTGTTTAAAGAAAAAAACAAACTCTAAACCGTGTATATTCTCCTTCCCCTTAACCATTTCTGAGAAAACACCACTGGAATGTCAGGAAGTCAGGATATTTACCCTCCGCATACACGCGCAAACTTTCTGGACCAATCCACCATTAGATTCGTTTTGAATAAATTGAACTGAATGAAAAGAAAGTCTATTTCGTTTTTTGACGTCACACAGCGCAAGTAATGGCGGCGTGCGCAGGGTGAAAATCCCGACATTCCTGCAGTGTTTTCTTAGAAACTGTCAGACGGAAGGAAAAATGTACACGGTTTAAATTTTATGAAGGAATAATGTGGACCTATAAAGCTGTGGAGGAAATAGCTACCCCTATCACCTTAAAAACCTGAAACAAATGCACTAGAGAGGAATAGAGCACTGACAACGTAACAGACTAGGTCTAGTACTCGTAGTATATTTCATAAGGTTAGACATTGCAAAACTATGTACGTTAAATCTACACTCCTCCAGTCACATAGGATGGTATTAAGCAGTGAAAAGCTGTGTGACAGTGTCAACTTTATGACTGTGATAACTTTTCTGACCACTTTTATGACGTAAATGACTGGTCTTGGCCTACATTTAACGGCCTTCACAAACCTGGAAGAGTATGCTCTTTCTTGAAACATACAATCGATTATCCTGCTGAATAGTATAGACTGGGTAGAAAGAACCAGACATTTGGTGATAAAATTAGGCAGCAAATGAGGTTGTTCACACAATTATGAAACGTAGATCCAATTTCCATTCACTCACACACTGACTGAACTATCCGTTCGTATATTCTGATGTCACTCACCATGCCTGACGAGCTTTGAGGAAGTCGAAAGCGGTATGCCTCTGAAATCTTCTCTCCAAGAAATCCATTGTGAAAATTTCTATAGTTTAATATTGTCACTGACTTTCATGAAGCCCGGAATATCTCAGACTTGATTCCTCATAATATTCACTGTTTATATCAAACTGTATTACGCCCACTGAAAGAAGAGTAACCAGTCTGTATCCATTGGGCTCACTGAAATACTTCCTTGGCGATAGTTGGAAGTCGGGAGTCTCGCCAAAGGCTGTCCCATATCTGACTCGACAACCCAGTGTCCCAGCTACAGGTAGGCTCTACATAAAAACGGTGCAACAAAAGCCCTTTGATTGAAATGGATTTTGTTTCGTGAACATTTAAGATAAGACAACCTAATAAAAATCAGAACTACATGAATATGGATTCACTTTTCTGTTCTTTACTCTACTTTCCCGATCCAGCGGCCACTTGAACATGAGCCCTTCGGCCTGGATCAATTCACAGAATTTCACAAAAGTATAATCCAACACCCTAAAGCCTCATGAAATCAACTCCTGCTGGAGAAAGAATGAACAGATTACTGTTTCCCTTCCAAACTGAAAAATAATATTAGTCCTAGATAGGTCATTCTTACTAGCACTCTTCGTAACCTATCCTTTAGAGTAGCCTATATCGAAGCTTAAAGCGTTAGGCTCCCTTTGGAAGCTTCACCCCCACATAGTCAGCACCTCTGTAACACGAGGATCAGAAGAAAATATGAGCTAATCTGCTATCACAACTCTTAAGCATTGAAAACAGTAACTCTTTAGACATGAGGAGGATCGTAAGACAGGACAGCATGTGCGAGAACTGGCATGGCCAACAGCAGGATCACAAAAAGAAAAAAAAAGAAAACTAATGAATACAGTGAGATCGGGGGGCTATAATATAACGAAAAACACAAAAGCCTATAGAGGATTTGAACAATGCTCGGGAAATGCGAAGAGCGGCATTAACAAAGGACCTGTATTGGATTAATGTCACAGTAAAGCTGTTCTGGAGCCCAGCAGTCCGGCGAGTCTCTTCACATTTGGAATTTCGTGCCAGATCCATTCTGTTGTATGTGTTGCATTTTGATTTTTCTGAAGAATTCGAATGTTTAAGGCAAGATATTTGAATAGTTCTCAATAATAATACTATATAATTGTAGTGACTCTCCCCTCCGCGGCCCGCAAAAAACATGTTATGATCAACTTCAATATACTGAATCCTTCATTCACTATCAGGAGTGTCATACAGACCGATTCCACCACCTCTCTTATAAGAGCAATAAAGAGTTTACACCACTAGATAACAACATCAAAGTCACCACTGTAGTCCAAAAATAATTCGACAGTCACCACCGTTCTACATACAACAACATCAAGAGACAGCAGCATCAGCAACGGCAGCAGCAGCAGCAGCAGCAGCAGCAGCAGCAGCAGCAGCAGCAGCAGCAGCAGCAGCAACAACAACAACAGGAAAGCCTAAATGGCTGGAGCCTCAATCTGCTGTTAGCATCTACAGTATATGCAATGCTCATGAGTTATTCTTGACACATTTACGACAGATTATTCATTTATTTATTGTCCTCATCCACCTATGACGATATCAGTAATAGATAGATAGATAGATAGATAGATAGATAGATAGATAGATAGATAGATAGGTAGGTAGGTAGGTAGGTAGGTAGGTAGGTAGGTAGGTAGGTAGGTAGGTAGATAGGTAGGTAGGTAGGTAGGTAGGTAGAGAAAGAGCGGGTGAATAACAAGAATATAAAATAATAAAGACTAGACAAAGATGTGGAAGGACAGAGCGACGGACATAATAAGGAATGAGTGAAAGGCTTGGTGAGGGAAGGATTTGTGCAAATTTGTTCGTATGTGAGTGGGTTGGGAGTGGGGTGAGAAAATAAGGAAAGAAAGGTGGGCAGAAAAAGGATAGAAGCGAGAGGTCAATGTAACAAATGGATGGTATGGTAGAAACTAAGCAAGGACGTGTGTCATGCTGTGCAAAAATTCAAAATAAGATGTGGTCTCTATGTGGAGGTCTGTTATGACTACTAATATAACCGTAAGAATTTCCACGCATACAATCACTGCCATAATAATAATAATTATCAGTGAACCGACCCCGTTGAAGCAAATGTCTTTGTGACATAAATGAGATTATGCCTCAAACACCCACAGTAGCA
>JAWQUT010000006.1:2587977-2608116 GCA_033807755.1 Ellobium chinense
CCCCCACATCTTCCGCTCCCTGTTTTCAAATACATCCAAAGATATACATGTACTACCAAAAACATAATATCTTTTGATTAGATCATGTAACGGCTTATATGATCTACTATTCGATTGTCACTTTAAAAAAAAAAATGTTCTGAGAGTTGTGAGACGTTGATGGTTCAGGAAGGTGACAAGGGTAACGGTGTAGATAAAATTATCTTCTCTCTAAATAAACTTTTTATCCCCTGAGCATTGTGGTGGATGTACTTAACACAAAATCCCAGGTTGTTAATTGCAGTATTGGTCTGATGTGTGGAACAAAATGTCTCTTTGAATTCATATTGAAGATCTGCTTGAACAAAACGTGGACACTTTAAAGCCTCCAGCCACATAGAAAAGCTGTTTTCATAACAGAATAAGTCTTACTCCCTATCACATTTTAAGAATAACAACACTCACGTTCCGCACGTACACTCATACACAAACAAACACCAGATACAGAACAGAAAACAGACAATACCTAGATAATAAGCTTCGAGGCTACATTACATCCTAGAGACAGGTCTGTGTCTGTTGGTGTAGTCAAATAAGGAAATACAAGAGATGAAGTAACTGATGACTGGAAAGACTGAGGCTATTTGGCACCAAAGACAAAGAGTTTTAAGTCCATTCTCTATGTACGACTACTATACATGTATATTATGTAGGACTATATGCACTGACTTTCTTGTTTAATAAAATGTTGGCTTACTTATAAACAGTGCTTAAACCTGGCAATGAACTTACCCGTCAATATTAAGACTACTGAGTGGCGTCTGTTTATCCTAGTTTTTAAGAAGTAGCACAATTTGCGCAGTATCCGATTCGTCCTCTTCACCCTTTTCCGCTTTTCGATTGAGGGGTCAGTCACAAAATACGGAGAACGAGTAGTCCTACATATCTGTATGCAGGCGCCAAGCGCCTGACGAAAACCAAACTCTCAAATACATTCCGTTTGTTTACCCTAAGTCAGAAAACATAATGATCGAAATGGGCGGTGTTTATTTCTCATAGGTGTTTTGTTTGCTACTCTCGTAGTTACTGGAGCAGTACGGGAAAAGGATCATTGCTCAATATCCTGAATAATCAAGAGCACTGGTACTACTAACTACAAATAAATGTATGGGCTGGTCTTCAGTAGTTCGGAACCATGATATAACGAATTCATTCACCGCCTCGAGCTGCGGAAATATTTTGACTTCTTACTATAATCCTACTTCCAAGGTGGGAAAAGACGCCGACGGCGAGATTTCAGTGGTTGCTTTCTCGAAACAATGATCTACAGTACATATAAACGAACATTTCTACCCAAGATAAGTTATATTTAGTCAAACTTTTCAGTCCATTGCATAGGAACCACCTCTGAAGATAAGATAAGATAATATAATATAATATAAGATAAGATAAGACAAGATAAGATAAGACAAGATAAGATTGACTTTATTATCCTTAGAAAGGAAAATTGCCTTGGCTGTGGTACATGAGAGTAAATAATAAATAATCAAATAGTCTAAACATAGTACAGTAGTAAATAACTCATTACGATACAATACTCAGACTAACTCACATTCATGCATACTGCCATACGATTCATAAATCAGGTTACAAACTAATCACAATAATCACTCTTTCACTTCACATGTTAGTCTCATACCCCCTCCTCCCTCCTCCACCACTTCTGGCCATTCTTACTCTGAGTTTACAGTGCAGTGTGCCTTTTTTTTTTTTTAAGATCTACTGTGACGGAGAGTCCCTCATCACTCTGACTGAATGCGGCACGAAAGAATTTCTATATCTCTCTGTTGTGCAACACAGGGACAAAAGTCTGCCGCTTCGAACTGATGTTTTATGTTTATTAAATAGAGGATGTTCAATATCAGAGCCCTCACACTGCATGGAAGACAGAGACTGGGTTGCGTAAGTAGCTTCTCAGCTTCTGGACAGCATGAAAAGTTTCATTTAATTCAGCAAGACAATGAGCCTATATACTTTAAGTCAAAACAGTGTTGAACAAAAAAGTATGAAGCACACTCAGACAGTTGTATACATTGAACCCTTGAGATAAAGTACTGACTATATAATTATACCTTGTTATTACATGGGTTTGCAGGCATGGATTCAACATTATTCAATCATTTCATTATTCAGGTATGTCTCGATCTTAAGCACAAGTATTCCTCAGAGCTTTTCCATGCGCTAAATGTAAACTTATTAACGAGGTTCATGCAGTGCACTGCACTTCATTACGGACATTAGGACATTTTTTGACGAGATCCTCTCCTCTCCTCTCCCCCCCCTCCCTCCGTCCCTTGGTTCCAGCAATTACCATGTCGCAGCCTCCANAAAAAAAAAAAAAAAGACATACCGCTGTTATTCCATTCCCATAGAACATTGACAGATGCTAATGACACCCGAGAGCGCAGTTCGAGGATGTCATTATCAGCTATCAATATTCTATGACGATGCCTCGAAAAGAAGAACAAGACTATTATTTGCTTAATAATCCACCCCCCCCCCCCNCCCCCCCATTCTCCCCAGGAAAAAAGTAACTTACTTATCAAAATTTATCACTTTTAATTATTCAGATCTTATGGAACTGAAATCTGGCACATAAGCAGACGGGTACTGTCTCTTAATGCTGCAAGTCTCATACTCCTAGTTCAGTGAAACATGCAACTATTGTAGATTATATCTGTCTGTTAACGAGTCCAGATTTTCATCGCCAGTGTATTTCCTAACTCTTGAAAGTACTGAACTTTGAATTAAGCGAAACTTAATTCTTTTCCTTTGGGGAAAGAGAGAGAGAAGAGCGATGGGGGCGGGGNTATAATTGTTCTTATACACTTTTCGGAAGCTTTTGGGGAGTGGGGTGGGGATGGGGACATCACGTCATAAACATGAAAGCTGTGGTCACGGCTCTGCTTTTCACTGAGCTGTATGGGAAGGACAGGGAATTACTCAAGAGTTCAGTAAAAATTCCGAATTTTCAAATCTGACACAGCAGAGAACTTGAGCATCAACAATGGGATCTCTTACCGTCTTACGAATTACAGCCGAGGTCAAACGTTCGCGTGGAGTCAAAGGTGTTCGTTTATAGTGCGTTTCGGTGCGTCAGGTATCCAATTGTCTATTATATTTGGCAGCTTGGAAACACGTCACTTTTGCGGGCGAACTACCACAGCTACAGACTTCAAACTTGGCGGGAGGGTAAAGAAAGATACATGGCTGTTTGGAATCTCTGAATTAAGTAATAAATAAAAACGTTCAGAAATGGCTGGTCCTTCCACGGCTATTCGTAATTCCGGTCCGGAGACGAAACAAAACTTCGCTAGCGGATGACATCATCAAAATTTGTCTAGGCGGAACTGTTTATCGGGGAGAACTACAGCGGGGGAGGCGAGTAGGAGAGATGGGAGAGGAGGTGGAGGGACACACACATTAAAAAAAAAAAATGTTAAGTAGACTTCTGATATCCCTCTCTTTTCCCAACCCCTTCCTTTTTCCGGTAGCTCAGGACACCTCGGTTAGTACTGTATAAGCTCATATTCTTCCAAATGTGACCAGATAAAGAATGGACCCGCAGATAAATGGCATGGTCAGGTGATTTATTAATTCACCATGAAGTTTATCTTAAAAATGTGTCCCGTGTATGCCCTCTATAGGCTTATCGACAATCTTGATGAAATCTGTCAGAGCAGAGATGCTTAAGATAAGCCGGCATCAGATTCTGATTAATGCGGGATCTATAGCATCAGGGCGGATTTAGAATCCACGAGGTCTTGAGCCGAATATGGGTATGGAGCTCCTACATTAAAGAGAGAGAGAGTTGGAGGAGAGAGAGAGAGAGAGAGAGAGAGAGAGAGAGGGGGAGAAAGAGAGAAAGAGAGAGAGAGAGAGAGAGAATATGTGTATCAATAACTTTCCTAGAGAAATTCTGTCTCCGATTTATACCATAGTCAGTGTTATTGAATTTGAGAGGTTGGGAAGGGGGGGNNGGGGGGGGGGGAGAGAACGAGGAGGGAAGGGATGAAAACTGCTCATTGTGGACATGCGCCTTCTTTAATGCGGTAACAAATCTCGCCCAAGAAATGTCGATAGACAAGAATTCTGACTTAGGGCTCTCTGTTTCACCAGATAGTTTACAAGCATTTAGCACTGGATTTTCGAAAATGCCGGGGCCCGTAGCGTCTGCTACTTTTTCTATTAGATTAATTAGGCACTGGAAAATAAATACGTACACACTGTTCTGTAGGAATGGTACATAGGTACATTTTTTTTTTCTATTCAAGAGAGAGTGGCAAACGTAACAAGCAGGTTATCGATAAGTAAAATCAATAACTAAAACAACATAATTATGGATTTCCATCCACCCCCATCCATCCATCCATCCATCCATCCATCCATCCATCCATCCATCCCCCATCCATCCATCCAGCCATCCCTCCCTGCCTCCATCCATCCATCGCTTTTTCAAATATACATCACAGACTTACCCATGCTTGTTGACAAGGACAGGAAGTTTCACGTCACTTGCAGCCTGCAGCAATGCAATATCCCATCCTTGGAATGGCCGATTGGACGCAATACTTGGCAACTCACTTCTGTTCTGAACCATGGCTGCTGTCTCAGATCATCCAAAGCACTTCTTAGGTCTAAGAACGGGAATGTCTAAGGCCATTGTTCATTTCAAGCTTAATTTTAGGCGCAGGCTTTTTATCCAAGTGATAAGAACTGTAAGCAATGCTTCCGGATTTAGCATAAGCCTATTATCAGTAAGAGTTCGTCGATGAATATGAGGTTAAGTCAATCTGTATGACGTAGAGGTGTCCTTATATTTTGCTGCGAAAATAATGAATGCAGACAGAAACTGAATCTGCACTCTGCTATTTATGTCGGTTTTGGAAAACTTTCAAACAACAAAAAATATTATTTCATACCGGGTCAAAGTTCTTCCAATGTATATTTCACACAATCAGAACGGTAATATAGAGGATACTGAACATGGTACCCCGGTAGCTTACAATGAGAGTTTCCTTGATTTCTTTTTGTGTGGCATTTATCTTTTTTTCTCTATTTTCAAATATATATCAATGGCTCACAGCCAATAGAAGTGCACCGCCGTAAAAACAATTGTCGAATACCTTTACCTATTTTCAGACAGATCTACCTCAAAACATATCTATACATTTCCAAAAGTAAATTCTGAAATTGCTATAAAACAACATATTTATTGTTTTCTTACTTTTTGCCATTCAGTGAAATAAGAACAGGGCCCCTAATGAAGATATCAGGCAAAACACAGAACTTTCAGGCTATTTGCAGACCGAACTATTCCGAGACATTCACACCTGTGAAATACTGAAATGACATTCGACTTCTTGTTGTCATATAAACAAAACATCTACTCTCACATGTTACTCTCATATGTTACCATTCAGTGAAATCAGAGGGGGTCTCTAAAGTAAAAAAGCACAGTAGCAAAGAACAATATCGTGACCACATACATCGTCTGTGTTATTTGCAGACAGTGCTACCCTAAAACATATCCGCGTTTTGGAAATACAGTATTGAAATGACACTCCGCTAGATGTTGTCATGAAACAAGACACCTTCTCTCACATGTTGCCATTCAGTCGAATCCGAGCGGGCTCTCTACCAAATACAGTAGCTAAGAGATATACCGTGACCACATACATCGTCTATGTTATCTGCAGACAGTGCTACCCTAAAACATATCTGTGTTTTGGAACTACAGTACTGAAATTACAATCGGGTTGTTGTTGTCATGAAACAAGACACCTACTCTCATTCAACAAATTTAGGGCGGAGTCTCTAGAGTTCCAAGAACAACACCGTGACCACATACATATCTGTTTTCTGCAGACAGTGCTGCCATAAAACATATCCGCGTTTTGGAAATACAGTTTATTGTTGTTGTAATGAAACAAGATACCTACTCTCACATGTTGCCATTCAGTCAAATCAGAGCGAGGTCTCTAAAGTTCTAAGCACAATAGCCAAGGAAAATACGAGTACCGCGACAAGACTGTTTGAGGGCTGTAGCATAGGGAGACAGGAACACAAACGTTTCCATTATTCGTTAAGCTCTTCTTGTTTAAACAAAGAACCCCGGGGACAAGAAAAAAAGAATGTGTCAATGGACAAAGTACCTAGCTCAGTTTTTTTGGGACTGGTGCCAGAAAACAGCATGCGACAACCCTGGTGAGGGCAGGACTTGCAATATGAATAATTATGTCCAGCTTTATACTTATTTTCATGTTTTGCCTTTTACATTTTTGGAAACAACTTGAAGGATGAAAAGAATCTGTCACACTTCTCATCTCCCCCTCCCCCCTCCCCCACCACAATCTTTCCAAGCCGACATAATACAATAATACTTTCGAATTTCGAGAGATGATAGAGGTACATTTTGGTAATGACGGGTCTAGATTTTAGTTGAGCTTTTTTGTGATATTTACACCACTTACATTTTTTACCGTTATCCCTAACATATTTCAATGAATTTTGCAGCATGATATTTTATTTTGTTACTGATGCTGATTAATTTTCTAACAATTTTTTGCTTTCTGTATGAAACCAAGATACAGCAGTTGATATTGGCAGGTACTGTTCCACAATGTGATAAGTTTATTCAAGATGCATCTAGTATCTGAATAGCAGTAAGGATTTTCCTTAGCTGTTCTTCTCCATCCCGCCCCAGAGCAAAGGGAATTAAGGTACTGTACTGTCCAAAAGAGTCGCCACACTTTGACTGCTTAAATCGCAACTTTTGAAAAGCATGGTAAAAAGTTGAGAGTAAATAAAAGTATGATGTTTTGAAACCATTCTCTTAAAGATGTTTTCTGAAGACTGAAAAAAAAACCCAACAAGAACGTAGCAATAAAGCAAGGCGTGCAATTAAATGACGAGCGATTATGTGGAGCCGACTCTGTCACCGTCTATCAAGTAGTCTCACCCATGCTACAGTACATGTATTTTGTTGACGAAGAGACTTTCCTAGCATTCCTGGTGCTGTCATGCCTAAGTGCACACTTTAATGCCTGTTTGTACTAATGATTACTGAATTGTTTCTGCTGGTAAATGGGAAGTGTGCAGAGGAGGGGAAGTGGAGGGGAAGTGGAGGGGGCGGGGTAAAAGGAATATTGTGCCGTACACGTTGGATTCCCAAGACTGTCCAGCAGAAATCGAAACGTGTCTGCGACACGTGGTCATTTTGACCTTGCCTTTTTTTAAAATATAATTTCTCCAGGTGCACTTCTATTTCAAGGGTAAGGCAGCGACCTGCCCTTTTACTATATGTATTATTATATTTTCTTCCTTATCAGTGACAGGAATAAATGATCTGCTGCATATGCTGGCATCTGATTTCTTCATCGAACACAGTACGTGGGCGAAATGCATGGATAGCAAGCATTAACTTAATCAAGCTCTTCTTGCGCAATCCAGTAGCATAAACGGGCACGCGGTATCGATTAAAAGTTATGAACACTTTACTGGGTCGTGACCGAAGTCATAATGGATTTTCATTAAATAGTTCTGAGCATTAAAATATCCACGTTGCAGTCAGTTACACTAACGCTTGATTGTTTGATTTTGTGTTTGGAGGGTTTAAGTTCTTGGCAGCATATTGGCTGCGGCTGGGCAACGCGCTGTGTGATAGGAGTTTGATGCAGAGCGAATAATGGTGCACACGTTGTTCTTTATCAAACATTCAACCGCAAATCTCTTTGTCCTACAATAGTTTAGTTAGCCCTCCTTTCTCTGAAAAAGAAAAAAAAGGTCGGTGTTTCAAACTGAGTATTACCGTAATGGAATGCATTTCATCTATATTTCGCTGGTCAAAGTCTTGTGATNGGGGAGGGGAGGGGAGGGATTAGAAATGGAGAGTACTGAGAGAAATCACAAGAACCTGAAGGGAAGAGAGTAGAGAAATGTGTGCGTGGATGCATGCGTGCGTGTATGTGTGTGCATATGTATGTGTGTGGAAAAGAGTGGAGGTGAGGATGGGGACGTCTCAGAACAAAGTATGCGTGACCTAAATAGCCTGTCCCTCTCATTGGGGAAGAGGTCAGAGCAATTTTCAAAAGAATATCACCGCATCTCAATCCAGCCCTCCCTCCGACCCTTCCTCTTCTCCCTTAAAAAAGAAACGATAATCTCGTAGACTTGCCCCCAAATGAGAAAATACCTTGCGACCACAATCCCCATCAAATGTATAATGGAAAGCTCAGACCCTTGAGAATCACTACCCTCTCAACAGTGACTACATGTATTTGAGTAGGGACGGTATAAAAGCAGTTAAGAGGGCTCATGGCCTCGCTGCTAATCAGGTATGTCAGCAGGCACAATGTTTTATGCGCCTGGATTTCTAATGTCCTCCTTCCCTCACCCCCTTACCCTACACCCCTCCCCCACTCCAACGCCAGTGTGGATATCATTGTTTATATTGAACAAAAGATTAGGAGAAGAAACTTCGTATCACCATCATTGTTCATGTTAAATGGAAGACTTTCTTACCTGAGAGCACACTGAAATTTAAAAACGATGTCCATTTTTTTTTCCTATAAAAATACCTTCATCAAGGATTGTGGACATTGGACTGAAACAGTCATCATCATCATCATCATCATCGTTGTCATCTTTCTCAACACAACATCCTCATATCGTGGAGGACCAGAACTCATGTAGTCCCGCTGGGAAACTTGGATAAACTCTCTAGACGCATGCAATGGCAGCAATAACATGACAAAGCACATGACATACACATGTGTCTGCAGTCATCACCAGCCACTGTCTCTCAATCCTCACTGGAACAACACGTAAGTTGTATTCTAGACACCATTATTCTGTACAGGTATAGATCATTGTATTAGTAATCATAATGGTGAATTAGCTATTGACTATTAAACAAAAACTAAGTATTAAGTGCCAGTTTAATACTGCTGTAATGAAGTGCATACAATATATATAATATATATACATGTGCTTGTCTGTCTTCCCTCATCTGCTATACAAATTGTACTACATGTATTACATTGTGCTCACAAATTTAGGTGCATCTAGGCTGCCTGAGCAGATGTGAGCTCGGTGAAGGTGTGTAGGGGTTGGTATGGGTAGGATTGGGGACAAGTGTTGACGATGGGGATGGAGAAGTGTGAGATGTGTGATGGAGAAGATGAGTGGTATGAGATGTGCTTGCAGAGGTGTAGTTGTGAGGGGAGTGGAGGCAAAGTACATGTATTAGCATACACTTGTCATCTTGATATGTTTCCTCTTCTTACAATTATAACCTGAAACTTTTTTATAGTGTTAATCTTGAATTGTATATGATAATAAATTTGTAATACTTATGTTTGTATTCAGTGAATGAATGAACTAATATTTTATTAGCAGCTTCCTCTCACTGCTGGCTCTTTAGCTTTTATTCACATCATCTCTCACTCCCTTCCTCCTCTCTCTATATCCTTCATCCCCTCTGTCTCTGTCTCTCTTTCCCTCCTATTCCTCCATCTTTCTGCCTGATACCTTCGTCCTTCCACACTGTCACTATTACCTTCCACAGGGTCTTACTTTTGGTTTTAAAGTATGCCTGTGAACTGTTTTTGTGTGTTTGTGCAGTGTGACATTTGTTCAGGAGTCATACCTCACCTGTTCTAGTTCAGTATGATGTTTGTGTGCAAGGTGCTCCTGAGATAGCCCATTTTAAGGGATGAAAATCTGAGTACAGATCTTGCAATCTGTTATATGATGTTTATTTTAGATGGACATCATTAATGTTAAAAGAGACTCGATACATTTATTATTCTTTGCAGACTATATTGCATTTCTATCTAATTTTGAGCTCATAAATTTGGAGTAGAATTATGCCAAACGCTCCTCAGCCTTAAGATTAGTCTTTAAATGTGGTATGATTGCTTATAAATAAAGATGCTGCATCCATAGTTTGTGATACTGTTTACATTGTGTTTGTCTGATTGACTTTGTTACATGCACACAAAGATCAGTTTTCTTAACATAAAAGTAAGAAATAACAAAAAAAAGGTAACAAAACACAAAATTATAGTGTACACAAACAGAATATAATGAGTCCTCAAGAATATGTGTTGACATTTAGTACAAAATTTCTATCTAAAAACACCCTCGTTATGTGTGGACAATAATATATGACTGTGGAAGATTTGATTTCGTTGTTTACCTGCCTGCATAGTCTAGACATCCAAAATAAGAGACAACACATACAGGGACTGTACCATCCATCACAGATCAAGGAAGACAACTTGAAATCAACAGACACACTTTAGCACAGTAGTTTGAGCCAAAAAGTCAAGTCATGCAAAGATTTCTTTGTCTATCTGAGCATGCGTAAAAATGATTATGACTTAGCAATGAAATATAATGCACCTTGATTATCTATCAAATTATTCTAGAAGCTCCTACATACCATCGTTCTTAATTGATGCCAAACTCTCACATCAATGAGGATGTAGAATGTTTATGAAAATGAAATTCCGAGTCAAAGGGATAGGGTGTGGTTGAAATATGAGATGTCTCTGAATTTTCATCTGCTGTTATTTGAAAATTTCAGATTAAATTTCTTTCCTTCTTCTTTTTTAAAAAAAGTTTATTCCTTTACTCTGTCATTACCAACCAATAAACAACAAAATTATTCCCTGATGTTGTTCACCCAGGGTGAATTTGCTCCAGGGTTAACTGGAAGTCTTTGAACGTCCTGCTCTAGGAGACTATAAATATAGTGAGTCAACTGACTAAACCATATCTTTTAATGATAGGCTATACACAATAATGACATAAAAAGCACATACAAAACAAACATGTAGTCTTTCAGTATATGTACACCTTGAGTATTTTGGCACCCTTGGGAAGTACACTACCAGTCATAACTGGCTGGCTTGAGTGTGTAACAGACATCCACAAATAACACACAGCTTACATTTACACTCAGTGTTAGACAACTCAAAATGATACATAATATGGCTTTTATAATGCTAGGCAATTTAATTGAGAGACAAAAAAATATCTATTTCAAGTTACAGAATGATTAGACCTATTTCATCTTATAAAACTGAAACTCTACATCTACATTTGAACAGATTATGAATCAACTTAATGACATCATTTAGTTGCTGTTTGATTTTTGGGTCATAATTCTATCTGACAAAGTACTTATAGAAAAGTTGTTCTTTAAATCTATAAACATATACACTTGGTGACATACCAACCATTCAAAAAATGTTTTAAGTGTGTAAATACTATTTATCAAAAGCTAATATTTTTTCAATATAGATAAAAAAGCAGCTTTGTAAAAAAGAGAATTTTAGCACCATTTGAAATTGATACATGGAGGGATTGAATATTTGCACCTTGCAGCATCACAAATGGAATACTCTTCACGAACTTCATGATGTATGATGAATCTCAAAGACTGTGAACGCTGCAGTGAGCCTTTGACTGTGGACAAGAAAAAGATCACTCTAGAGAACAATCATCACCATTACTGTGTCTCTCTCACATGTGAATGTAACAGCCTACCTACCAACTTAACCCACACACTGACTCAAGCTTAAATGTTTGTCAATATATGTAAGCTCACCTGTCCATGATCACTTCAGAAGTCTAACAAAACAGTGACAAAAATGCATGTCACAGTGACATACTGACCATACTTGTGATTTATGATGGCTTAAGTCACCTATATATTTAGAGTTAATAACCATATTTCTGTTTGCAAAACAAAATTTAAAAAATGAAAACGTTTTCCCTACCCTTTAGTTGATGACCTTGATCCTGGCTGTGGCTCGATCTTCCTTATGCTCATTCTGTACCACACAGGTGTAGTCACCTTCATGCCTCTTCATGAGACCTTCAATCTGGAGCCAGCCAGTAACCTGATATTTGCCAGGGCCTCCCCTTGCAGCAACAACAATATGGCTGTCATCTCCTAGATGCAGAGAAGTGAAAAGTTGTCATAAACAGGTAAAAAAAATACAGGTTTAGAATTGCAGAATTCTTCTGTCTCAAACCTTCTTTAGAGTAAATTTGTCTGGAAAAAGATTTGAGGCCTAATCAACACCATTTCACATAACACTGAAGTTCTTTTTCGAAAGGTTCCATTTCTTCTTTAAGTAAAGTAAGCTTGCTGAACATGAAGAAATGGGGAAAACTGAGATTTAACCCTCTCTCATTCATAGCTGTCAAATTATGCTGACCATGTTATGTTATTTTCTGTACTGTGGGGGTTGCTTGCATATGCACTGTTCTCCAATCTCATGAGCAGGCATAGGCTAATAAAGCGGTGATACCTATGAATCTTAACATAGAGGATGGTGAATTTTTGGTTACCCCCCCCCCCNCCCCAACTATAAAGGAAACTAAATATTGACTTTTCCAAGTGAAAAACCTTTATCTGAGTGCATTAATTAATGTTTGTTCGCACTGCTCTCTTGAGTGGAGACTAAAGCGTTATACTGAAACATGGCAACAACTTCGCAGACCAACTGAAATCATATATACTTGCACTTACAGAAATATATGTGATAATGAATAACACATGAAGCCACAGTACCTGGCATGTCAAAAGTCTTGGTGTTGGCCCTTGTGACTTCCCATCTGATGGATGGAGTTGGGAAACCAACAGCCTCACAGGAGAGAACTACATTGTTGTTAGTGGTGTTACGTACATACTCAGGCTTTGTCACAATCTGTGCACCTGAAAGGATCCCAGTAGGAGCAAGTATCAGCATAGAAGAAGTGGGGTTCACACAATATAGGGTCCCTGTCACCCATATTTAAAGAACAGGATCTTATTAACAGTCCTCTTCAAAACCAGGCATGATATTCTCTCCTGGAATTTTTTTTGAAACTTCATGATGTTGGTTGTGAGGTAGTTAAAAACTTGACTTGATGACCAAATTGTCCTGTGTGTATGGTGTATTGTGTTACATATTTCTTAACACTGAAAATCACCATTTGTTTTAAGGTGTTGCTGAGCGAAATTTAAACTTGACTAAAATGCACCAAATCTGTTGATAAAGCACAGTAAGACTAGCTCTGAAAACCATAATGGCTGTCAGTATGACAAAGCACACTGTATAAGGTGGAAAATCTAGTTAAAAATCAACCAGTAAAGACTACCTGTGACTGTGAGTTAGAAGTAGATAAATGCAGAAAAGGAGATATTTAATGCCCTGTAGGAAAAGGTGGTCCCATTATTAGATGCAGATGAGGAAGCATTACATCTTAGATGTGGAGAAGAGGGAAAATGAAGTTGAGAAGAACACCACAAGCGTTCTATTTCATTTTCTGACCTTATTTCATTACATATTTAGCTTGGCCTAGACTAGTTGAATGGCATTTCTGACTCGCTATGAAATACTTGCCCCCTAAGCATGAGAATATAGGAAAATCTGTATCTAGCTATTAAAAACCACTTTATTAAACACAAATTATGCCAGACATTCTTGTTACCTGGATCACAAGGTCCCACACTCTTAACTTCCAAGGTGTCTGTCTTGCCTTCTCTGACAGCAGTAGCCATCAGCTGACACAAATTGCTGTAATTATATTCAAACAATTGTGAGGTGAACTGTATTTAATAAGTTTCTAAGGTATACAGCATGAAACATGGCGCTTGTGGAATGATAAAATGTGCAAACTGTATCATTTCCTTTACAATTAGCAAATTTTCTCAAACCACTGATGATGGGACAACACTGACTTAAGGAAGGACATGTTTCTAAGGTATTGGAGTAATAAAGGATCTTAGGTATTTCTCAGACTGATAGAAGGTGAGGGAGGCTTTTACATGTTAAAGGTCATAAGGCTGCCGCATCTTACACAAATGTAATTTGAAGTCTTGTCACTAAAGCTCATTATAAGATCTCTACTATTCTGAGAAAAATGAATGAGAACTGAGCACTACAGATTTAGTCGTGACTGAAGATCAGGGCAGAAGGAAAAGGACTAGGGAATATAAAGTTTCTTTGATTTAGCTGAAGCCCTTGTGGCCATTGTCTTAACCCATGATCCTGAACTAATATTACTCCCTTCATTATGTTTGTAAGCACAATCAACTCTGCTTAATCAAACGTCCTCATGGCCATGGTGTTGCAATTACAACCCTTGTAATTGCAACTAAGTTTCATATTTTGATATGTGAGTAATATTATGATTATGCAGATATTGTGATTATCTGAATGGCAATAAGTGAAGTTGACTGTGATATAATTTCACATTTAATACAGAAGCCATACCTGTTGATTGTTACTTAACTTACAATTAAAAAAATGATATCAAATATAAATATCCTAAAGAGCTAAATATAACAATTTAAAAGTAAAATGACTTGTAAAGTCTTTCTTACGTGTAAGTGATGCCATTAGTACCACAAATGATTTCATCAAAGAGACATTGACAAATGTCTCCACCAGTGGTCTTCTGGCACTCCAGACCATCACCACACTGGCCATGCTTGTAAGGAGCATCCTTCATGTCACATTTCTGGCCTTCAAACCTGACAAAAGAAGTAAGAATGGTTCATGGAAGATAAGGGATTATGATATACCCTATCAACTTATTGCATGAGTGCAACATAAGATTCAGCTGTAGAAGGAAAAACATAACTCACCATAAGATTCAGTTCCTGAGACAAAAATTTCTAAATGAATTTCTGAGCCTGTTTGTGTCTGTTTACAAGCACTTGTCGTGCTGTTACAAAGGTGATAAATATGTAATATTAATTAATGCTTTGTGGTAGTTTATAACTGATTTACTGATCTGTTTCTATACTGTGGTTATTATTAACAAGAATTTTAGGACAATTGGATGAATAATCGTCATTCCTATTCGAAAGTAACCAATGCACTCAAAAGAGCCTTATCAACCCATGTCTTTGCAATGAGAATGACTATATTACATTCTCTTGTATCCAGTCTCAGACACTCTTGTGTCTTGAGAGAAAGTGAACTCCCATACTGGAACAGCTAACAGATTTCGAACCTTGCTGGAAGGGTCGTCCGTTCACTCTCTCCTTGAAAATCGTCACGGTAACATGTTTATTGCTGACACTGATAACTTGAGAATATGCTTACTGAGACCAATCTGCTTCTTTGTGAAACTAAGTCTAACCTACGTTTTGCTTTGACTTTGCATGACATCACTCTTTACTTACAATCAGAGAGTAAAGCAGCCAGGTTGGAGTTTAGATTGGCATAGTCCAACTGAACCCTGCAAGTCATGTTTGTTATCATCAGTAACGATTGTTACCAGATTTAAAGGTGTTTACTCATTCTTTAGCAACCAAGGCGCAACTCCTTTTGGTTATTGATATATGCAAACCTTGTGTAGGCATCCTGCTTAGGACCCACCATGAGAGGTGAGTGTTTTATTCGGCTTCATTGAGAACTGAGTTTGATTCTTCTTTCAACAGACAGTACTGTTGTCAAGATAATGATTGTTGTCATCATGATGCACTAACAGGCTGAAACAAATGTTGTTGAAATAAACTTCACTGCTAAACACAATAATTAAAAGTAGTAACAAGGATTATGGTAAACATCATGCATCCATTGCAGAAGTAAATATAAAATATATAAATATTGGATATGTGTGATGTCCAATAATGTATGTAACACCTCCCTCTCAGAGTGAGAATATTATTTAAAGTGTCCATCATTTTTGCCTGTAGATTTGTAACCTAAAGACAGTTATTAAATTATTCATTTTAGTGAGAATTACAAGCAGAATGAGGTAAAATTTGTCTAAAATTAAAGCAAATTGATCCGACTTCCTGTTAATGTCTGTTACTTTTTCATCATTGAGTAGCGTTGCATATTTACTGTGCATTCTTTTGAGACCATCAGCCTTGTTATTAATGTGAAGAAACTTTGTTAAATAAAGTTTTGGTGTTCAAAATGACTTATCATGTGTATTTTCATAGGTGTGCAGTGTCTGTGTAATGTTTGTTACTTCTCAGGAAAATCAATTGTAAGTCTTAAAGCTTAAACAACTGATCTAGGTCTGATCCTTACTTTTTGGATTGGTTGGTCAATAGAGCAACTTTTAGTGCCAATTTCATAACCATAGACAGACGCTCAAGATTTTTGGTGCAATGACCCATATTCATAATACAGTATTAGAAATGAAGCATATTACAAAGTCATTGCTAGTTGCCAGTTCTAAACCTGGGTAGTCAATTTCACCTGAGTCCAGGGAACTGAACACACAAACCTTAGACTTAACAATCTTCATTTTTCTGAGTACAACTTGCAAACCATAATACCACATTGCCTCCAAGGTCACTCCCCAGGTCACATTTGGTCACAAAATGAATGGAAGAACCTCATTTACACCACCTACCTGGAGCAAATATCACAGCACTGACATTCTGGGTCTTTCTCCACTCCAGCTAGACACTCAGATCTCTCCAGTACCTTGCACTTGGCACATTTCTTCTCACAGTTCTCTGCCCATACCACCACCACCAAAGACAATGCAAGCAGAACTGCCTTCATTTTGACTGTCTCAGTCAGTAAAAACTGGTGATATAAAATGAGAAGTTTCAAGAAAATAATATAGCAAAGTCTTTAAAAAGCTGCTCTGCAAGGACAGGAAATGCAAAGTGTAGGTAATGGAATTTTTGGACCGATAACAAGAACTGTGGCCTATCCCTAACAGTTACCATTCTGCATGCCATGGTTATAGCCCTTGTGTAGCAACATCATTTTCAAAAACTATTAAATGATGAAACACAGATTGGGCATGAAGAAATTGGGCCCAACAATCTTGTTGCTCACTAGCTTGTTACAGGAAATTAACTGGAAGATGTCTCAAAAGTATACTGCTAACAATAAATCACAGTTTAAACTGCTGATAAATCAAAAAAAATAATTAAAACACTGTAAAGAAAGCCATAAAATCATTGATGGACTTGAACTTTACAGCTAATAAGTCTGATAAATTTAGCACACCATTCCAGTAATCTACATGTACCTTACATCTTCCTTTAAAAGGCTATAGTGTTTTAAAAATCAGACCTCTGGTTAAGAAATTGTATGAAGAGTAAATGCCGAGAAATGAATAGCCACTTTGTTCATTCTTTTGATGTTGCTATTCTATATTAAAATCCCAGGAAGTCTAGATCTTTTTGAGAAGACCTTGTCCATTTCCTTAGACTACGAAACCTCCGTAATACAAATGGAGAATGTCTTGGCTCGGTCGAGCACACATTCTGGAATATGACTAAAACAATAAATTTCTCCCATTATAACATTACCACTCTCGAATGAATAAAAAAACTGCTTTGTCATTTTAGAAACACCAATTTATTTCATCTGAACAAGTTCTTGCTCAGAAAGTGAAGTGCTTGTAATTCAACTACGCCCTCGTAGAGATTCATCCACTGCCATTTCACACCAAATCACACGGGATCCCAGATGCCCTCTCCGGAACAAATCCAGAAGTTTTATGGGGCTGGGAAGAATTCGTTGGCTGGAGCTCACACGGTATCCGATGAAAACATAAAGGCAACTAGTTTAAACTGTTACAGAATTGTTACAGAGTAAAAATTACTACACTGTAGTCACAGACAACCAAGTTACCAACTTTGTGTAGCTGTGCTATGGACAAGCCCAATCCCTTTTCCCAAATGTCTGAGAGGCAGGCAGTAACCAACAGGAAGGAATGTAGGCCAAGACTGATGTACGTGGCAGGTTAAAAATAGAATGGCTCTGCTGAGCAGCCTCTTTGGGTGGGAGCAGCGATTTCCTCCTGAGTCAGCGCACCCTGCTCACCCCGTCTCTGTGATTTCCTGTTCACACACACCTACACATTTGCTCTGGCAACTTTATATTAAACTAGCGTACCGCACATGATGTTGGACGTAATGCCTCTCATGTATGTGCTCACTCGCGGACGTAACACTGCCGGTCTGCCTGTCTTGCTCTGTGTATCTTTGTAAAGAAAGTGTTAGTTTATTCAATGCTTCACATATTGCTATACAAGCCTTTTTTGTAGCGTACGTACTTATATTAAAAGTCTTAAGTGCAAGACAGTGGGCCTAACTACCAGCCTCAACTCTACGCCCCTGCCGAATCGAAAGGTTTGGGAGATTATTAAATGCCCCTAGCTCCACAAAATGAAAAGCGTTGATATGAGAAGTTTTGATAAAGTTCAGGCAGTTGAAAAGATGCTTTCTTGTAACAAAGGTATGGTGGATGAATCTCTTGTGGAGGGGGACAGAGACGAGCCAGTTATTGGTAGTACGCCTCTGACTGAGCAAAATAAAGAAAACCATTGTTTTGTGAGGCAGACTTAGGCACTATTGTTCAGGACATGCTATTAATAGTCGATTTTGACAATCTTTCAAGTAGAATGTGTAAGTTTCAAGTGGTCGGGGATGGTCAAGTGAGCAGTCAGTGGCGGATCCGAGAAAGGGCGTGAAAAAGGGCTCGCCCCTCGAGTGAGATTCCCCACTCATAGTTTGTTCCCCTGAGACAGAGGCATAACAAGAATAACAAGGAAGAAGGAGTAAAATGTCTACATATTTAGGCCAACATTAAATGTAGCAATTTTTGCCCCTTTAACACCTCTTTTCCTTGAGCAATAGTCAATGTTCACTGTTCAACAAGCCTGTAAAGGCGAGCCCCGCCTATAAGTGACCCTGGACTGGACATATTGCCTCGGCTTTATTAAATACTAGACCTTTGTAGATTAATTTTCTGTGCTGCAACGTTTGGAGGGACTGTAACCTAACGATCTGCAAAATTTACGCGTGAAATTAAAAAAAAAAAAAGGCGTTCTAATGTGAAGTGTGCGAACAGTGAAGTGTCTCATCATGCCTCTTCTCTCCTTTTATATCCCGGGCAGGCCTGTAAGTGTAACTTACTTAAACTTGTTTACCCAAAGAGAGAACGATTTTATTTCATTTCTTTTTAACCCATTTTTTGTTCTCAATTCTAAGAATATGTCGCTTGTAGAGGTCCTACTGGATCTTGAGAGGCAGTGTCATGAGACAAAGATAGCTTAGGCCTACTGGCAGCCCAGAGGCTGATGGACTGATCACACGACAAGGGTTTCAGTGAAAACTCACAGAGGAAGCTCAATCATCTCAGTAGTGGACAAAGAATTTTAAAATTATGTAGGACTTGTGTAATGCTACATATTTTATCAACCAACAAAGTTAAACTACACTGTTAGCAGTCTAAAAAGTTAAACGATTATCAGCCACCAACGTTTAGCTATCAAATAATAGTCTACAAAATGAAATTAAATTACTAATCATCAGTCTACGAAGTTAAATTATTATTAGTCTACAAAGTTAAAATGTTTATTATCACTTTATCAAAAGTTAAAAACATTAAATCAGTAAGTTATCAATTATCAGTCTACAAAATTAAACTATTGATCATCAGTTCCTGAGCTATCACCAGTCTACAAGGTATCCTCTTTATAATCAGTCCACAAAGTTGAACTAATAATCATCAGCTCTTAAATTATCATTAATCTACAAAGTTAAATAACACTTAATCAGATTAGACCCATGTCAGTTTGTGCAATGAAAATCAAGAAATCTTTAAAATACATAAGATGAACTGAATGAGTTATGTCCGTGCAAAAGAACTGTTTAAAGTTTTGGCATCAGGCATCAGGCTTGTCGAAATCGAAGGGAAAACAATGGGGTAAATTCCAGAGGCATCCTGCCATATTTTTGGGTTGGGATTGCAAGGAAAGGATTGACATGCGCGTAATAATCTTTGAAGGCTTTGTGTTGCAAGTGCTCAGTTTATCTGCCTCAGACCTCGTGACTGACCCATAGAAAAGTCACAAATCTTCCTTTTCTTGCAATGATGCGTCAGTTTCTCTTTATCAGTCAACATTTTCTTTCTTTCTTTCTTGTTGGAGAGATGTCCATGAGTGCCATCCTGGAGGTCCCCCTGGAGAGATGTCCATGAGTGCCATCCTGGAGGTCCCCCGTTTCAGGAACGAAAATATGTTGTACTCGTGGATTAAAAATATGTTGTGAACGTCTTCTCACATATCTCAGCGATTAATAAGCTAGTTATTCATAGATGGCCACGG
>JAWQUT010000006.1:2617883-2702694 GCA_033807755.1 Ellobium chinense
GTGCCGCGGATAGAGAGAGGCAATAAAACTGGACACTGCGAGTGCCATTAACCGCAGCACAATAAGTAGGGCGTGTGTATTACACCACCGCTGCTAAGACAGTAGGGGGAAGAGAATGCGGGAGGGCTTGGCGGTGCTGAAAAATCGATCGATAATTAAACATCTCGGCAGCAGTGTACAACGCATCTGGCCCATTGCACTGTGACGGTAAATAAACATGAGGCTGCCCTTGTGACCTCCCCAATCTGCTCGCGTACGGTTGACTCATCTTTATCATTTTCAACTTGAATTAAATTGAATTTGTCCTCTCCTCTAAATAATGGTTTCCTCTAAACCTGTAAAGAGAAACCTCAAGACTCTTTCCATTGAGTCGAATATTAACATGCTCCAGGAAATCGACAGAGGTGCGATGTCGAAGAATGTCATAGCTGAGAAATATGGCATTCCCGTTAGCACGTTTTCTATGATCTTGAAAAACTGCGAACAAGTGGAAAAAGCGGCGGCCTCTTCATCTATTAAGCTACTACTCAGAGCAGTTTCTTATAAAAAGAAATAATCCCATTTAAAATACTTCCCCAATATGCCATCTTTAGTTACATCCCCTGTTGAATTGCCCTCGTGACCTCCCCAGGGTGCTCACTCGCTCGCATACGGTTGACTCGCCTTGGAAATCGTTAGTCGAATTCTGATTTGTCCAACTCATTGGGGTGGTCCCAGCGAATTGGAGTTAAGCGGACTCGACTGTATATAAAATGTGTAGTACAGTAGAACCTCAGTATGAAGTATGCCATGGTGCATGAAACAACTATACCTACTGTTGAGGTATTTAATATGGAGATCCGCCTGAATAATGAGGTGATAGAAAATTAATGAATCTGTGCAAGTGAAATTCATACTTAATAACTGGATATACTTATTAAATGAGTATTTCATATCGAAGTTCAACTATATTCAGAAACTCTTCATGTGTGTCTGAATAGAGCAACCATTCAAAGGCACAGTAAACACAACCAACGAATTACTTCTTCAACTCTTTATGTATGAGTTGTCAGCACAGGATATTTCTCATGGCAGCTTCCTGTAGTTTCTGTGTATAACAGAGAACTTGTGTTGTGAGTTACACAGTGGTAATAACTTCGTGCACAGACCAAATAAACTGCTTGAAGCACCTGCTATCTAACAATCCTTTTGTGTTGAATTTAACATTCTCTCAGGCTGCAATTAGTGCATAGTGTACATAATATTAATAATAACTGTTATTAGTGTGTGTTGCTATTTGTATAATCACATGTGCCATGTCCATTCAGATAAAACCTTCACTAGCATCTTTTACCATTGCATCAGCCCAGTTACATATCATTAGCGTGTGATGCTTACCACATGACTGTTAAAATGTTAACTTTACTGGAAGAATAAAAGGCATTCTTTGTTAACTGATAGACACGTCTATAGCTTACCATCTTTACAGCCAACTTTGGCATCACTTTGCACAAAACTGACAGCCTCAGCTTTGATTTTGTTAGTAATTTAACAACAGCGCTGTGCAATAAACAGTGACACATGCAATAAACAAAGATAAAATATGTGCACAACTGGTTTAATTAATAACTGATATTTAATTTATAGGAGATGAATGACTCAAAGCCGCAGTCAGTCATAGGTTTCACAACAAAATGTGAGATCATCTGGTCGTAACCAGGGTGTTGCCAATTGCATTGTTAGGCTCCTAAAACATCTTGATGGTGATCAAGTGTCATAAAAATCACATAATAATTCTGCATCTTTCCTTTCCAATTATTCATGGATCATATACATTGTGTGCTCCTCTTCCCAAATTCATAAAACAAAAATCTAACCTATATTTGCAGTTATGTGATTAGCATTAGTTGCAAATGATATAGTGGCATATCAGATCATCTTGATAATGTTTTTGGAGTACCTGGAGGGATTTGAATTTATCAGCTATGGATGGAGTTATGCTTTAATAATTTGTTTTTGTCATGCCATGAGGTTCTAAATGCTTGAAATTTGTGAGGGAACTGGTACATGTCATGAAATAATGGCTCAGAAGTGTTTGTTTTTCAGTGTACTCTTAGCTCCTTCAGTTCTGTTTAAAATCCCAGGGTAAAAATTCAGATTCATAACTATGCAAATGAAGTTCTTTACAAAAAGAAAAATTGGTTATGTATTCATTCATAAACTAATAATTTGGAAAGTTTAGGGAGATATAGGAATGAGATTGTTTTAGCGGTTTTAAGGTAAAAAAAACAAAGGTCAGTTTGTTATTTGTTAATTGGAGAGGAATGTGTACATGAGTTATTTTTCAGAGGAGGGGGGCAAATTCAATTTACAGCATGGAAAAGGAAGCGTTGAAGTCTACGGCAGTTATGCTCGCCACGGTAGTAAAGAAAGCAGTGTTTTCTTGCTGAAACCAGTCTTTACTGATTCCTGATCTTTTTATGACATGCAGGGTGATCAAATGCGACCAAGAGTGGTGAAAAGAGGCGTGGAAGACTTTGCCACCATTGAATATGGTAAGTTTATACAGTATGGTAGATCATCAAGTAAGTTCATGTGTCAGGATACAGTGGAGAGATTTGTGCCCAGTTATTGGGAGCATCTATAAGATGGTGTAAAATCTTAATACAGAACCTTTTTTTCTTCTTTTATTGTGGACCTGAAGCATTCGATGAAGATGAGAATGAAACATTATTTCTGAAAATTTTACAATAAAATTTTGCAAGAAGTTTATGGTTGAAGTTCACATAACTGCCTTTCTTTCATTTCTATATCAAAACAGGAGAAAGAGAAGAGGTGGATCACCTTGTGTTTTTCGTACCTGGAATTGAAGACATGTCAAGTAACAAAGGCAGATCAGTAGAGATGCTTGGTGAGTTTCTAACAAGTCCTGATTTTGTTTACTCTTTTGACCCTTAGACAAGTGCAGGTCTCTGTGATCTCAGTTTGTGAGACATCAGCTTATAAGTTACTCTAATATATTAGCCCAGTAACAGTAGGTCGAAGCATTTGCTTCCTAGATACCATATCATATTAGTTAAGCAGAAGTAATGTGTGGTGCCAACTTGCAAGATTTATATCACGTTAGCCTGGCAAGAGTAGTGTGAGGTACCAGCTTGAGACATGCCATAGTGCATTACCCCAGCAGGAGTTGTGAGATTCACTGATCATTTGGGATAGGCATTTCATGGCAAGACATAATGAATCCCAGGCTTTCTTGCCACATGAAGCAAATGTTACTGCAATAGGACTTAAAAGGACTTGCATTAAAATGACTGTATTTTTGTCTGTGTTGCACACAGCTGACAGATATTCATAAATTTGACACAGTTTGACAGTAATTTAACCACTTCTTCTGCATTGCAGTTGATGACTTCCGCAGCAGTGCTTTGTCATTACTTCAGTCCCACTTCACTCAAGCTTTCCAGTCCAAATCTGTGAACAGAGTGGAGTTCCTGCCTATTATATGGACACAGGCCCTTCAAGATGGGGCCTCAGGATTGAAAGAGTGAGGATCAAAACTTCAAGTGTGGATTGGTTTTAATTTGTTAATTTTTTTTTTCTTTTAATATTGTTTTACTCCCGAATAAACTGATGTTAGATTGAATTATAATATTTAACTTCATGAGCCGTAGTTCCCAGAGCTAAGCAAGCCTCCACGCTCCTGTTCATTTTTATGTGAGCCATCCTGATTTGCTGGGAATGTTGCAGAGCATCACTGTAAAAATTTGTATTATTACCAGGAACCCAGCGTCATAGCATTAAACATCATTATTTAAGCGACAGGATCTAATCAGTTTGAAGTCAAAATATCTTCTGGAAGTAAATTTGGAAGTCTTGCTCTAGATTTTTATAATGTGTTTGAGAAAGATATTTACTGTTAATGACTTGCTTACTTAACCTGGTTAATTGTTTTCCACAGACAAGTCGGAAGCATAACTTTACCAAGCACCTCCAAACTACGACATTTTATCAACAATACTTTGGTAGACACCCTGTTCTACACTAGTCCATTGTACTGCCAGGTAATCATCCAGTAGAGGCTTGATATATCTTGACTCCACAGATTTGTGTTGGTTGTTGCCATTTCATGGACTAGGATAGCTTTAGGCATATCATAATGTCTTGATAACATAACCTGCGTTCACATAGAGCATTTAAAGCCACAATCCTTGCTTTGTGATATTCATTTTCTTGAACATAGCTAATTTTATTTTGATGATAAAAATGGACCAGGGTACAAGTTATCATAATTTGTTTTTTTTTTCCTTAGTTTAATGGATAGTAGATTATCTTATGACAGTAAGTTGGTGATAGGGTAGTGGGCCAGGGTCTTTAGAAATTTACAGCTGAATGGCTGAAGAATTTGAGATCCTTTCTTTTCTTAAATAGAGGGAAAAATATGTGTATGCCAACTGTCACAGTAATCTGAACAACAGTTACCTTTTTAATGTTATTTAGTCATCATAATAAGTTAATTTTTAAAAAGTAACATTTATTAATAATGATAGTCAGTGTAAAATTAATTAAAGTTTCATTCTGAGATAGGCAGGTGGAAATTACATTGTGATACAGAAATATGGTTTTTGTTTCTCTTCAGAAAATTTGTGAGACTGTGGGCAGTGAAATGAACAGGATGTTTCACATCTTCTTGGAAAGAAACCAGTCATTCAGTGGAGATGTGTCAGTAGCAGGGCATAGTCTAGGTGAGTTTTTAAATCTCTAAAAAATAAACATGCCTAAAGCCTTGCATGATTAGATGAAATAAGCGTTGTTTAGCCATGTCACGTTTATTGTTTATTGCTTTATGATTAGCACTCTTCGTGAGTCACTTGGCTGGCGAACTGGCTTTCTTGCACATGGGACACACCCGTACATGCATGGCCTCCAGCAAAGAGCTGTGGCACTACTTCATTCAGTGGTGACGTGATATGTAGCTACTTTGTGCCTTCTGCTGACTCTGACGGTGACCTGATCGGTCGCTTCTTTTAAGGATTTGGAAGCCTGCACAAATCTCACCTCCATCTGCATGGCCATTATCTGTACTACCTCTGCACAGTTCAAGGAACAAGTCTTTCTTCTCACTGTCTGTCCTGCTAGATAGTCTGCTCTTTGGATGGAAATAGTAGATAACGTAACGTAAGCAGTCAGTGTTGATACTTTTACTATGTAGTGTGGGCTTCAGGTTGTTATGTGACTGACATAATGACAAAAGTTTTTTGTGTCCCTGCTGAGATGTTCATTGTTAATGGATCCATGATAGATGAACAGAGAAAGAGATCTAGACAGTGATATGGCTAAGATTTATTGTTTGTGCATGAAAGATTCACCTTGGCATTTATTGCTCTATTTAAAAAAGGAGGATACTAAAGCATTTTTTTAAATGCACCACACACTTTTTGTTCATGTGCTCATAACTTTGCTTTTGCATTCAACAGGGTCTGTCATCCTGTTTGATTTGTTGCTAAACCAGAGACTGCCAGGAGAACCTTTGCCTGAAAATGGTGATGTGACTGCAGTCTCACAACAGGTATGCGGCAGATTTCTTCTGTCAGTTTGGTAACTCCTGCTTTTGATCTGTAGGGATCTGGGACCACAGTATTTTATTACAGAGGTGGTTGTCATGTTATTACGCATTTGAAAAATTTGACAGATTATCATAATTACAGATGTAAATTTGCAAGGATGACTTCAAATTATGGAAAACTAAAAAGCAGATTATGAAAAGAAAAATAGAAGCAAGTATTAATGATCAAGGAAATAGAAAGTATGTCAGAATGACTCCATTTTGATGAAAGACCCGTATGTTAATCATGCTGTCAGGAAATTTCACTGCAGGCTGCTGCGATCTCTGAGTGTTATGATATATATCCCGTATTGTTGGTGAGGAATGGTTATGTAATTAAGTGTAGTAGAGAATATTGAAATAGTTACACAGATTATAAGCTGTAAGAAATATTGAAGTATGGTTGTATTGATTAATAAGTACACATTTATCTGCTATCTTTGACCTTTCAGTTTTGGAAGGACAAAGCAGGAATCATTCACTTTTGGCATATTATGGTGACTTTCTTGGTTTATTTTTGCCTTTCTATTTTGCTCAAGATTTGATGTTGAAGTTGAGTTAGGTTTTAAATGGTTTTAAATTTATATGGTTGTTTTGGTTGATTGGCTGATTTTTAAAAAAAAAATGGTTTTCAGTATTGATATTAACAGATTTAGCTTAGTGTGTGTATTACTTTCTGGGGGTCCATGATCTTCTTTAATGTTTGTTTGTTTGTGGAGGGGGGTGGGGGGTAAAATGTCACTGGCATGCTATTTTATTTTTATTATTGTTTTTTCCACTAACGAAACCAAATTTCCTGTGAAAGGTGAAGCTATTATCTATTTTATTTTTACAGTGGTTCTCATGTTATGCTTTTCATACCATAGTAAAACTCCATTGTTGACCTTGCGAGAAAACATTTCTTGGACAAGAAAATTGCAGAAAATGTTAGGAGATCAACCTGAAGTTTACTGCTCAGAATAAGCTGTTGGGTACCTTTCAAGCATAGGAGCATATGGTTTTTCATAAGATAAGCAAGGCTTGTGTTTCTCTGGTGTCAGTTTAAAAGAGATTGTGTTAATTTGTACATTACATAAAGCATAGTATGTGTTACATGACATTGATTCGGAAGTATCCATATACAAGTCAGTTTGTAAAGTTTGAAATTGGGAACTGTGATATTGTGTCACACAGGATTGTAAATCCTCCGCTATTTTCCACTTTATCTATAATGATGGCTAACGGACTTCAGCTTTTCCCTAATGTTTCACTTTATGGTAACTGTTGTTGCTTCCATCCAGTCTCAGCAATTTTCCACTGCTTTTATCATGCGCCATTTATATTCTTGATAATACTAACAGCTGAGAGAGAAAATATGTACAGCCCAGTAATATTAAAAAAATGAATATGCATTGTGTACATTTTTTGTTTCAAGCCTCCATCTCCTGTATCGGACCTGAACCAAAGTGTTAATGGTGAGAGTTTGTCAGGAGAGGAAGAAAAGGATGATGAAGTGACACTAGAAGCCCTTCTATCAAAAGTTGGACTGCAGGACAAAGTGAGCATGTTCCAACAAGAACAGATAGATGCAGAGTCATTGGTATGTGCAACTTCTGGTTAAATTTTTGAAAAGTGGATTGTGGATTGTGCAGGTGTGTGTACAATTTTCATAACAGAGTCCTTTCTATAATAACGTTATGATATCTTTATATATGTGCAGAAACCAAGATTTTAGACATAATTGATAATAGTTTAAAGTGTTTTGACTATATAAAGTAATGATAAAGCGGGAAAATGGAAGATTGAAAACCAGTCTTTATCTATGATAACCATATGATACATGTTAATGATAAATAATGACATGCATAGAAAGCAAAAATAAAAAAAACAAACCATGGAGGATTCTGCTGCAATGGAGATGAAGGAAAGAGTCATGTCTATATTGACCATATTTGATAGTTTAAAGACAATGTTTGTTACAGATAATGTGCAGTGAGCAAGACCTGAAAGATATTGGTCTGCCCATGGGCCCAAGGAAAAAGCTGCTTGGCTTTTTGAAAGAAGAGAAGGAAAGAAAGGTAAGAAAACAACTCCTGTATATCTGAGGTTCAAACAGTTACTTGTTCAGAATTACTCATAGAACCCTTCAGTGTTCAGTCATGCTCTCATGAATGTTATGATCCATTGCCATATGAATTTCTAGATTGATAAGATAACCAAAGCAGTATGTTGTTTGTAATGTTGTGAAATATAAATCTTAAATAAGTGAATAGAAAATGTCTATGTCTGAGTCAGTGAAGATGTAAGATTTATGCCAATTATACCTCTATCAGTATCATGCTCATTCAATTGGTAAATAACTTGCACAAAGCATCATCTGTCTAAACGCACACATCAGAAATGGCAGTTGTAAGAAAGAGATGAAGGACAACTGATACCTTGAATTTCAATAGGTATAAGTAATCAGTATGTTGGAAACTTTTGCACTAATCTTTTTCTCCACCTGTCGCCTCTTGGTGTCAGCAATATACCGTCCTTTTCCTCCAAACATCGCCAGTTAGCTTTGACGTCACATAGTGACATAATGATATTTTTGATACTCTTTCTTAAGAATGTGGATTTTGCTGGGTGTTTTTTTTTTGTATATGCTATTTCAAGAAAAAGTGTTAACTTAGTTTTGATAATATGCATTTTTGTTGCATGTATGTTTACACAGTGCTGTTGAATGAGCAATAATCATTTTGATGCAGAAAACAAGAGATTGAATGAGATTTGTTAACTTCATGGTTTTTTTTAGGACAAAAGTGCCAAAGAGCAAGCTGAGAAGAAGATGAGAGAGGAGATTGAGAGGAAACAGAGAGAAGCAAGAGTGGCAACAGTTGTTGCAAATGGTGCAACTGCTCCCCGTCCAGAGTATGTATTAATATGCGAAGGGCATATTGTCCTTGTGCTTTTATAGTGGCCTTACTTATTTTCCATAATGTTGAGAAAAGATCTTTAAACATAGCAAGGCAAAAAGATGGATGTGTATCTTTGGCGGGTAAAGATAGGAGCATTTGAATGTTTTTAGCCGATTAACATGAGCCTTGATGTAATAAGCATGATACCCCAATTCAGAGCTGCCAACCAGTACGAAATTTTCGTATTTCATACGAAAATCTGACCTCAGTACGAAAATACGAATCGTACTCTTAAAAATACGAAAATCGACTGTCAGTATGAAAAAGAATACCGTGAATGCCTTCCGCAACAAAGTCGAGCGCTTAAAGAGCTTTCTTGTACTGAAAATCATCAAAATGGGCTGTTTTAGTCATGAGTACCACCTCGAGTCTCACAACAAATGATTGAAAATCGTAGAGGACAGTACAGTATGCTGTACATACTGGCATTCCGATTTGCCGTAGAGTACACAGCAGTACCGATGCTGACGCGCATGTCTTAGTTTCGCTTTCGCCGGCACCGTTTGGCGTGTATGCTAGGCCTATTTCCCGGCCGCATACCAAAATTGCAAGATCCAGAAGAAGTTTAGTTGAAACTGGAAGTCTCTTACATAGATACCAGTAATGGTAACCAGCCACAGGAGGCTTTATGCTATTGTTCAAGCCATCTCCAGACAACCTGGCGGCATTTGGGGCTTTACTTTGATGCCCGACGAATCCCGTCATGCGTATGCATTGTGCCATACCCAGTGCCTATACATATTACCTCTGTAGGCTGTGTTTCATTTGGTCTGTTAGTGTATACTGTAGGCCCGCAGGGCATTAGATGACCTACATTTGGGATGAGCAAAATGAACTACTATAATAGTGTTGACTTCAGGGCCAAGGTTAATGACCTTTACTGTAGGCCTACTACTAGACTAGATCTAGACTGGTACTAGTAGGCCTGACAGAGCCGGCTTTCAAAGCTCAGTTTGGAAAGTTTAGGGCTAGCTCTAGACTAGATGGATTTCTCTTTCCTGCTCAACCAGCAGATGACATGCTTAAATCTGAGACTGAGAGCAATTTAAGATATGAATATGAGCATTTTACACTTGGGTACAGTTACTGCTATTAATGCAGTTCAAGGTCTCTGGACCTGGTGACATATGGCAAAATTTTAGCAGGATATAAATGATTTAATTTTCCTAGTGGGCATAGTGAAGTGCTACAGTGATGGTCAGGAATTTCAATCTTAGCAGCAATTATGTGATGAACAAGTTTCTTTTGTATAAACTTGTCTTACAAAATGAGAGCTTTCTTGTGTTATTATTGCCAGTATCTTACATATCTTGTCAGTTGTTTTTTGTTGGTTTTTTTTTTTGTTGAAATTTTGGAGGAAGGGGGATTTTTGTTAGTTAAAAGGAAGAATTCACCTAATCAAAATAGCACTTAGATTACAGGAATATGAAAAGGATTTGGAAAGAGCTGTTGATAGTCAAGCATATTATTTTACCACAGTGAGTGACTCCCATTACCTCAGTTTAATGCTGAAGAAAAGCTTCTTAGTGTGAAACGGAAACAGTAGCTATCTACAAGCCTAAAAGAATGACTAAACAGCCAAATAAGGAGACATTCATTTAAATTTCATGATATTATTTTTCTGCACCGGTGTGAGTATGAAAATCAGGGTCAGAATATGAATTTTTGATGCCTGGAATATGAAAATCCAGTTTTGGAGGTTGGCAGCTCTGCCCAATTCCATTTTTGCTTAAATTTTGGGCTGTTACAGAAACACAGCGACCATGTTTGTTGTCTTGTGATAGAAAGACAGTTATGGTCCAGAGAATACCTTTATGTTATGTTAGGTCTGTGAGTGTATTTTACTGACAGATCCTTATTAATGTGGGCTTCTTTCTTTCTTTCAAGTATGTCTTTCTCTCTACAGTGGTCAGATGGTACCTGCCCAGTATGTTCAGGGTCACTATGGTGCTGGCCAACTGAAGATAACCTATCCTCAGCTTGACTTCACTCCCAATGCTTTGTTTGCACTGGGATCCCCCATTGCTGTGTTTTTGTCACTGAGAGGAGTGCAGGATTTGGGAGAATTTTTTCAGCTACCCACATGTCCAAGAGTCTACAATATATTTCATCCGGTAAATGTTGAAAATTAATTGTTGTGAAGAACATTGGCCTTTGAGATTTGCTAAACATTGGGCCTAGATCTGTGACAATAGTTCTGTCATCAGTCCCATGTTTTGTTGTTGTTTTTGTTGTATATAAATGCTTCTGTTCTCAAGTTATGTAAAATGCTGATTCTACCAAATAGAGAGGAGTTTTTATTTCTTGGTACATTTATTAGCAATTCACAGAGCCCATCTTTTTTTCTAAGTTGTAAAGGCTGCAAAAGACTTATGTACCACAATACTGCAAGTGTTGGAATCGTGTTATCTTCTGTTTTCGTGTTTTTGTGCCAGCCAACCCATGTGTCTTGTTACTATCAGAAAACCAATAACATATTTGTTTCTCTTTCCTCCCCCATGCTTGACCAACACAGTTTGATCCCATGGTGAGTACTTCTATATATAATAATATATTCATAGTTGATAGAACATTAGCGAAAATAGCCATAAAATATACTTTGAAACAACCTAATTGTCAGTGATGTACTTAGTTTCATCATAAAGTGGGGCATCCTTATAGTCATGCTATTGCCTTTAAAAGGACGAGAATTATGGAGGTATTCCTATGGGTCCCTGTGAGGTTGTGGAAGTGTTAAGAGTGTCTCTTAATTTTCTACAGAGTGATTTTAGTGTGTAGAAATAACTGTAATGCAAGCCAACATGAAAATAATCCTTTAACTGAATATCCTTTCCCAGGCATACAGGTTAGAACCTCTGATTAGAGCTACTACATCATCAGTGAAACCAGTGCAGGTACCACATTACAAGGGCAGGAAACGACTTCATCTAGGTAGGCATTCTCAAATGTGTTTTCTGTATGAAGAAGATGATTCATAAGTTATAATATATCAGCATATTTGGTAGTAACAGAGTTTCTAGCAAGAATATATTTTTTATTTGCATTTTAGGTTTGACATGAGGCATGAAATGTATCCTGTGTGGTAGTTGGATTACAACTATGTGATTTGTGCTTAGTTCATGATGTTGAAAGCAGCCTTTTGATTTCTGCACGTTGATCATATATGTTTCTACACATTAGAAATTTAGATAATCATAAACTGAAGAATACTTGTCATGAATTTTGAGGCCTTGAATAACAGCATTTCTGAGCAAGAGTTTTCTTGTTTTAACATCTTGAAACTGTATGTTATGTCTAAAGGGATAATGTTTTACTCTTGATCCTGAGAGCTAATGCTCAATCTTCCCTTGTTGAACATATGTTTCTGCACAACAGGATATATAATTACAGTTTTCTGTTATGTTGCCAGAGTTTAAGGAGGCAGTGACAAGGTATGGAACAGATATCAAGCAAAAGATCATAGATTCCTTCAAGAGTACTTGGAACACTATCAATGAATTTGCCCGTGCTCACAAAGCGGATGCTAAAAGCAGCTCCATGGAGAAAGAAGTTCAGTCTGAGATGGACCAGATGATGTCACATATAGCCCAGCAGCATGCAGATGATGACAAAGCTTGTGAGTTAAGATTTGTATGCACTTTTGATCACTGTCTTTATCATAGTCAAGAAATATTTGAAGGCAGCTGACATTAGAAGGTTGTTTTAAGAACTGGTATACTGCATCAGTATTAACATCTGGCACTGCTATATGGCATCACCATTAACAAAATGAGATGAGATCATTTTTTTTGTGTCCATAGAGGCACATGGTCTTGTTTATGAGCACATGCGGATACACAAAACAGCTAAGAAATGACAGTCAAGTAGAAATTGATGTTATCAGTCACAATCTATGTAAGGTGAACTTTGTAGCTGATGTGAGTCTTAGATATGAGATGATTTGGACTTTTTTTTTGCACAAATTAAATAGATGCTCTGAAGTATTTTGCCTGGTATTTTGCTTTGTACATGTTGTTTCTGGGGTCTGTCTGTAGTCTTTGACAGCTGCCCATGTCATAATGCAGGTATACAGTTAAATGTTTTTCTCCGTCACAGCTGTGTCTTCAATGGCTGAGGAAGAGATCCACATGGGACAGTTAAATGAGGGTCACAGAGTAGACTATGTTCTACAAGAAGGACCATTAGAAAGCTTCAATGATTATTTGTTTGCGCTGGCGTCTCATTCTTGTTATTGGTAAGAAGTTATTATATGAAGAACGCTTGTTGTGTTGTGGTTTAAGACCACATTTATCAGAATAAAAGTTAGAATAGATAAACTTTCATAGGGATTTAGTTTAAAACAGTTCTCTGTGTCATAGGCCGCCATCCAAGCAAATTGATAGGAAATTTCCACTCAGCAATCAAGTCTTAGAACCAGAAAAGGACAATGTAGCCGTAATCATACTGACATGATATAAAACCATAATTCAGACAAACAAACAAATCGCCATGTCATGTTTCAGTGAATATTTCTGTTGGACCATCCACAAATATATTACACATGATTATTATTATGATTAATCTTCATAAACGACAATAAATGACACTTTGTTGTACATTATTTCACTCTATTAACATTGCTGATTTTTATGAAGTTACAACATAAATATACTCACTCATGAATTATCATGATGAGATGGGGAAAAACCCAGACAGTGTGATACTCCTGTAGTGTGTATTGCCTTGTGATGAAGCTATCAGAAATAATGTGACTGCCAAATTTTAGTTCTTGCTTTCACTTGGCATATCAAAAGATTCATGACCTAGATCATTAGACTTGATCTATTATTTTATTAAGGCTGATCAGAAGTTTCATTTCATGTGTGTGCATGCGTTGCTGCTACTTCCTAGGAAAATAACTTTGCGTTTTTACCTTGTTGAATGCATGGTAAAATTATGTCTCTGTCTTTTTTTTTTTTAATTACAGGGAATCTGAAGACACAGCTTTGATGATTTTGCAAGAGATCTATTCCCCTCTTGGATTCAGACCAGTGATGCCTGGAGCAGATGGTGGCAAATCATCTCGGGAATCCTCTCTTCCACCTCGGCATCCACCACCCCCTCCCAAAGCAGCAGGAATGGGCATGCCAGGTCCAGTTCCTCCAGCTGGTTCATTTCAAAGTCCAGGGGTCTATCAGACACCTGCCAGCTCTTTTCAGCATCCTGTAGGGGCCTTCCAAAGCCCACAGCCATCATTTGGTGGTCTTCCACCATCTTCGCAGCCCCCGCCCGGCCCTCCTCCCCCAATGTTCAGCCCTCAGGCTTCACCTCATGCACTCCAGGGAATGAGAAGGTCACCGTATGTACCTCCAGACTTTTCAAACCTGCCTGCTGCTCAGAATCAGGCTCCATCAGGACCACCACCAATGGGGCCAGCCCCAGCAGGAGGCTACAGAAAGCAGTGAAAGCTGTTTGATCACACCATGTCTTTGCCGGTCAAATTTGCTGATGAAGAGGAAATACATTTTAAGATCTGATTATGAATGTAATTCAACTGTCTTTGCTTTCTTCTGTGGAGACAGTTTAAGAAGTTAAGCTTGTCAGAATGTATGATAATGCTACATGGAGACAACGGTCTGCCTCCCAAAAAGTATGTGCATTCACTGCAGCACAACCTAGGCACAGCCAGTAAATACACTCATATGTCCTGTATATGTTGAATGAAATCTTGACATTGTTGGTGAAATCAAGCTCACTTTTGAATCTTGTTTGATGATGGAACCATTTTCAAAGGAATTAGGAGTACCTGATAAGTTTATGTATTTTTGTCTCTTATCCAAGTTCATAAACTGAGAATTTTGTGTTGAGAAAAGGTGCTGACTGGTTACAATAGTTCTTTTGATTTTGTCAGACTCTGATAGGCATCTTCCAGCATTGGTAACTATCATTGAACCTTCACTCTGTTATATATCCTATTCTCTCAAGAGACAGTTGATAAAATTGGAGTTACAAAGAGAATGCTATGACTTGTGTAAGGCAGCAAAAAATGACGAGGTAGAATTTAGTTTCTTGACCAATCATGAAAGATGTGTTAAGTGTATCATTTACATTACCATATTTATCATTCATACATCAATATTGTAATACAATGCATATGTGCTATTGCCAGTTGCCACCATGCAGCACCCTGATACTGGGAAGACTAAAACATTTTACCTTAAAGGTGCCCCACCTGATCTTTACTATTGGAACGCATAAGCAGATGTTGTTTACCAAAAAGGAGATGAGTGTCAACATCAACAGTGTGGCTATGTGTTTTTTTTTGGCATGTGGCACTCACAACAAGTGCACATGATGCATAAAAAACAAGGCCGGGTGAAACAAATGTTGAAGAAAAGGATTTCTCTGGGGTTTCAGATGTGGGTGAGAGAAGGCAGATGAGATGTAAGATAGGAAACGTAACTTTGGGTACTTTGCAAACCTTGCCTACATATGGCCATGAAGAGACTAAAATATTGCTTCAACTCTAATGGAATTGCTCTCATATTTCAAGCATTGAATATTTTGATGTCAGTTTTCTTTAATTATTCAAATTAGTGAAATTCTCATCATGCCTCACATTTTATACCCTGGGGAGATCTGTAAGCTGTAGGAAGACATAAAAACACATGATTTGATACTTTGTTACCTAATAAGCAGATTTATTATACACAGCTTAAGGGGGGGTGCACCTCCTGAAAAGAGGGTCTAGGGGTTAAAATATTGAAATTGGGCTTTTGGTATTTTTAGACACTTTGACCTCTTTTGCTATGAGAAAAATAACCTTTGAGGCCAGAAACATCCGTTTTATGCCCTGAAAGGGCACCTCTAGATGGTCATCTTAGCCTTGTATAAATGCGCTATCAAAACTTCAAATGTGTTTTTCTCAAAATGTTGTTTTTCTCCACTCCTTTCCCTAAGGCTTTTTTATTTCTGAACCGACTGACTTTAAATTTGGAATATATCTATCCCATAGAATGTGTTTTAATAAAATGCATCCTTTCTTCTAGATTTAATTCACGTTTTTGAAAAAAAGTCGATTATCTGGTGGAAACTTGAGAAAAATACACATCCGTCAACACACATATTTCAAACTTTTTTTTACTGACATTGTATGATAAATAAACAAAAAACAAATGCATTTTATTATTTTTATAGAGCTATTTTATAAGTATACAAAATTTGAAATGATCACATTCAAAACTCTAGGAGCCTTAGGCTTTTGAAAATAGCTCATTTTCAACACAGAAATCCAATATGGCGGCGTTGCCATGGCAACTGTACACAAAACCAAAAAAAAATCCACATTTTTCCTCTAATTTGACCATGCTGAATCTGAATATCTGAATTTAAAGCTTAAAAAGTCCCTAGTTCAAGCATTCACGATTTCACTCCAAGGAGGCGCACCCCCCCTTAAAGGGCATCACTCTCCGAGTTAGAGAGATTTGATGCTGAAGTGAATTCAACAGATCCCCTAGTCCTTGTGCCTCAAACTTGCTACCTCTAAGAAATAGTTCTTAGAAACTGAATGCTGTTCACAATAGCATGTGTGACATTGGTGTTATTGAGAAAAAGGAGAGTTTTCACATTTTTGATGCTCACTTCATGATATGAGGTAGATATGAAAGGGGTTATCTCATGTCTGATGTTTTCATTATAGCAATATAATTTGTTATGACAGACAGACTGTAATTGTGTGGAAAGCTAGATAGCATCAGGTAAGATCTCGGTATAATGCCTTTCATTTCTGCAATATGGGGGGTTCTAAACTTTTAAATCTGTTTTGCCTGTTTTGCCCAGGATTTGTCCTGTTTTCTAGGTCCAGTTGATTAATTGTCTGTTTTTTCCCAGTGTATTTTCTCATCTTCCTCACTCAGCCGATTGAGAGCTGGTTTTCCCTTAGAGATATGTATATCTGAACCAAGATTGGTTGAAAAACTAGCTGCTTGAAAGTAGAAGCTGTAAGCATGACTGCTCGGCAGAATAAATACAAGTGAAATGTTTCTTTTTGTGGTCAGCGCAGACTAGTTTTAAGCTGTAAATTTATTATCCAGATATGTGATATCTAGACCATCATTTCTCAGGCATGCTTACAGGTGTAACAAGTGCTGTAAATTTCTGCAAAGCGAAGGAACTGAGGTACACCCCTCCATGGCGTATAAAATAAGATTGTTTCTTTGTCTTCCAGCATACATTGACAGATTATTATTTTCATTCAATATTATTTTATTAATCTGTTGAAGCCAAGTTTGAGAAATGTTGGTCAGACAAAGTGAGCATATGACGATGAGGTGCAATTTGAGAGTGAGAACTTGGTGTTTTGCAATGTGAATTTCATCATATTATTTATATTTCTCCAATGACCAGAATTCTTGATCACTTAATGTTTTTTTTTTTTTTTTTGTGTCAGCTGGTTATATGATGATTGTATTCAAAAGATGGCAAACTGTAAAATCACTCTGACAAATTATCCTAAACATTTCATGTTGCTGCCATAGCTTCTAGTCAGTCATGAATGTGCTTAGATTATTCAGCAGTATCTTTATTTTTCTTAATATATAATCATGCAAGTATTTTGTTTTATTAATTTCTTATATCTTCATTAAAAGAACAAATACTGTCAATAATGATCTGCCATCAACACTTTGATGTTAACACATTTTCATTTATTAAGACTACTTACATGGCTGTGTGCCTTGATGCACCTCAGTTTGTATGAGGCATGTGCACAGTTTCCATTAATTTAGATTTAGTCAATGAATCCAGGAAAGATCAGGTTTAAATCTGCATTTATGATGTAAGTTCCAAGGACTATCAGAAAATGAATGTTTCTTTGTCCAAAACAGTTGACTGAATGACTCATATGAAGAATGACTGAGTCAACATTATCAGGGATTATACTCTTTTCACATATTATATGGTTACTCAGCACAAATGTGTCAGCAGTAAAAATGCCCCAGTTTTGTTTTTGCTTTCTTTCTTTGTAAGAGGATTATATTTTAAAGAAGCAACTAAAACTAGAGTTTGCAAATGTTCTCCAATATCAGCTCATCATTATTTACACAGCTTTATGGTCTGCAAAATTACCATTGGGTGCAACATGGGTGCAAATCATAGGAGAGCACATGTGATTCCTAGTAAATTCAGAAACACATGAAATATGGAATCTTTTAAAACATAAAGAAAAGTTTATTGATAGAAATTTGAAGGTAATAGTTTGAAACTGTTATGCACTTTTCCCATTGCGAATATTGTCTTTGATATAAAGAACCAGCTTTTGCAGTGGATTGATATTTTAAGTCTGCAGGTAAGTTTTGAGAAAACTTAAAGTAGGTAAGCCTTCAGCTTGTGATCTTCATATTTCAGTTCATGAGACTAATTTTACAAATATTTCCATAGACTTGCCTGATCGTGTGATTGTGTGTTGTTTAATAATGATGTATTGGCAATGATTCTGTTTTGATCATTATTTATGAATGGATGGAGGTTTGTTTTGCCATGGCCGAAAAAATAAATGAAGTACCGAACATGCATTCTCCTTTTGTGGCAGTAATTCATTCTGTTGGGATTATACTGTTTCTTAGTGAGAGCTGGTGGGAATATTACTGTGTAGGCTGAAGAGTAAAACTAAGGGGACATGAAAGTGAAGACTGCGATGACATATTCACATACTAACACTTTATACTTTAGTATACATTGCAACACTCTTCCCTCAGATTTGTTATCTGGATTCAAGGAAAAGGTGAAAGATACATGAAACTTTCTTACAAAATGGCAAAGGAAGAGTGTAAGATTCAGCTGACATTTTGAGAAATGTGTATTTGGGTATGGCTTGCATCATGTGAAAAACTAACAACATGCTGAAAACATATGCAAGTCCTTCCAGTGACACTTCAGAGTAAAAAAGCTTGTGGAAAAAATGCTTTGAACTTTGATATGGTGCTAATTTTGAAAGAGGTGTTTACAATTTCAGTTGTTACAAATGACACACATTGAAAAAAAAACCAAGCATAATTAATGATAAGACATGATAACAGTGAGTAAGCTGCCTGTAGTTAAGTTTGGGTGAGGGAGAGAAGGTCCTGAAAAGAACAAGAGAAGAGGAAAAGGGAGCTAGAGAGAATAAGAATGTTATGAGACCTCTGCATCAATAGCTGTTGTCTTGCCTTCTCTTGGGAATCAAGAAGGGGACTGAGCACAACTATGTCAGGAAGGGAATTAAAAAGAGACTTTATGGACGTTGAGGACATCACGGAGAACCTGTATTTCTATACCCTAGCAGTGAGATAATTAGATAAAGAGAAAAGGAACAGACTTGAGACAGACTAGGACAAGGTGTACTCAGATGGCATGGGAAGATCCTGAAGGGTGAATAAGCTGTAATGCATTTCAGTTCTCAAAATCATCATAAGCTCTCTGAGTTGCCATTATACTTAAGCTAGTTCTGTCGAAGGCTTGTAATTTGGGCTTGTATAGTGAGAGACTGGAGTGGGAGAGGGAGGAGCAAGTACAGACCAGCAACAGGACAAAGCATCTGCTTGAGCTTGTCAAATACAGCCGTATACCTGATAACATACTGCACAGATCAAAGAGGCTTGATATTGTGTGAAGAACTGATTTAAATTGCACTTTTACCTATCTTTCTCCTATTCTTTTAAACACATACTGTATGTATCAAATGCCTTGCTGAAACTCTGCCTGTCATTATTTAGTTCAACATTGACAGTTTTAGCTTTTCAAAACATTAGGTCTACATCCTCATGTGTTAAAATTTTAGACTTCTACAGTTCAATATAGCACCAGTGCAACACTTTCCACTAAGTTATAACAATTTGTGCTATACAAGTGCAACACTTCTGCTAAAATATACAACAATTCATGTGATACAAAATACATTGTTTATTCTACTGAATTTTGCAATGCAAGTTGCGGAAGTGTTGCTGAAAAGCATTGTACACCACACTTGACTTAGAGGTCATGATCAAATACTGCCTTCCCCTCCTGCAATCTGTCCACCCTCCATCCTCTCCATCCCCACCCCATCCCCCTAAATAAAGTCTGCCACCACAGATCGAAGGCAACGACTACATGAGCCACACTTTTGCCAAGTTATTTTTTTCCCTTGTTTCCCATACAATACATGGTGTACTAAACCAAAAGTGTTTTTCTTGTTTTACAACATAACGTCCCGTATTCTCACTAAAAGAAATGTGCAGGGACTTATGCAAACTACATTAGTCTAGAACGCAACAAGTGATAACAAACTATGCGAAACTATGAATTGCATGAACACTGAAACCGGTTCGCAAGCAGTTGCTATCCGCGCCCCTAAATCCCCAAGGAAACTACATAATTGTTGGATATGGCAGATAGATTCTCAAATAAATTACAATTACCATATTTTCATCGGTGAAGCAATTTAGTTTGTTCCTAATTATGTAGCGACATTTAAAAGTAAATTTAATCAATTAATACAATGTGTTAGGTTTTGAGTTTACGTGTTTTGAAAACAGTAATAAGACAGCCTATCCACTTTATTTAGTGTCATTGCCCTGTCAATCCCAAAATCCATTGCGTGTTGTGTTTTTGTGTCATCGGAACAGAAGAAGAACAAAACAAAGTTACAGAGTTACAGTATTCTCAAAAATATGACTTTTATTCGGAACTCCAGAAGTCAATTTTTTACCACAAAAAATGATTGATTAGGATATGGGTGGGAGAGGATAGCGTTATATCTTTTATTCAAGTGGAACGGGATTCTCAACGGTGGTCGGAAAATGTCCAACTCGTCTGCTTCAAAGGGCGATTTCAACGTCGCAGGAAAATACCGTTTGGTGCGCAAGATTGGCAGTGGTTCCTTTGGTGACATCTATTTGGCAATAAACATCTCGAATGGCGAAGTACGTACCTAGATATTTCTTTGGTTTTAGGCTTGATAAAGGAAGGATGTATGACGTGTGGACATCGGTCATTCTAATCCTTTGTTACTTGAAAGACCAGCTGGCACAGGCCTGAATGGGTGTGGCTTGAGTCTTCACGTCAGTTACTTGGTTTCTTTGTGCTCATAATCGTTATAAACTGCCCATTAGTTAGCACAGCATATTATGTAGATCTAGAGCTATGTAATAGGTATGGACTCTCCTTGTTAACAATTAAGAAAGAGGCAAGATTAAGGAAGGGAAAACGAGGCAAGATTAAGGAAGAGAAAACATCCATTGGTCCAAAGCGAGGCCATTACTATTCCAAGGATGCTTTTTCGGCTTTCTTTAACAACAGCACCGATTTAGTTAAAATATCGACCTACTCCATGACCTGTCTATGACTAAATGAACTGTATCATTATCATTGCGGTGCTGTCCTTTGAGATAGCCGCTTTTTCTTCCCTAACCTGTCCCTACTCAGACCCATACATAGACTACATTTGAGTCAGAGGAATTTGCTAAATCAAAAGAGCTAAAGGTTTCAGATTGTATTTGCTCTTAAATCCAGTACACTAATTCTAACCCAAATCCTGGTGCCTCTTGAGGTTGAGTCTGTGACCCAAATGCCCAACGACACATCTCTACCCCTAATGCCCATGAAGGCCGGTCCCTAACCTTAATGTTAAAACATATGAGGTGCATTGGAAGTCCTTCTGTCAGCTCTGTATGCCTTTCAATTTCTGTGATCCGCTTGATGTGTATGAGCAATGCCTAATGGCTGTGGGGGTAGGCTATATCCCAAGGTGTATCAAACAGAGGGATACATAACTGATACCAAGCTCTCTGTCCGATTTTCAGCCCATTTTTATGTGTATAGAGAAGAATAAGGAAAAGTAAAAAATCAGACTACAAAACAAGCATGTATGACCTGTCTGGTCAAATCCGGTATCAGTAGTTTTTAGGAATCTGTAGTTCATTTAGACACACTGTTTTTTCTGACCTTCTATTTTGTATTCTGTGCGACTGATGTTGGGATCTTGTAAATGTTAAACTCAAAAGTAAATTTCGTCCTTTAGCTTTAAAAAAGTCCTGGCTGGCTAATGAAATTGGTAGCAATTAAAGTGACCATACATTCTCTAAGATAAACCTGGCAGCAAAAGATTGAGCTGTTAGAAGTAGGGTGTGGGTCTTAAGCTCACTGTTCGAGGCAATGACCTGTTTCCATCACTGGTGATATAATTATAAGATGGCTATAGATTTGTTTTTATATATGACTGCCCTCTGCTATTACCAGACGATAAATTGTAGTTTGTTCTGATTGGGAGTTGCCACAAAGGCAGTGGTTGTGCAAGTTTGTCGAGCCAGAGCATTTTAATTACTGTGACAGAGATTTACATAGCTATTTCAGTGTTCACTGGTGATTGATTTCAGGAAGTAGCAGTGAAGTTGGAATCCACAAAGGCCAGACATCCTCAGCTTTTGTATGAGAGCAAGCTTTACAAATTGCTGTCAGGAGGTGTTGGGATTCCACACATAAGGTCAGTATTAAGTTATCAACTGCAAAGGATGAAGAAGATTTGGAATTACAAGTCACAAGTTGATTGGATTTAGATAATCATGGACTGAATTCTGAGTAAAATAAATTTAAGATATGATTGGGATTAGTCAGTGATTGGCACTGCAAATTTAAACTATCTGATACTTTCACACATAGTGAACCCTGTTTAATTCTGATGGCTCTGTCTTCGGCAGATGGGCCTGGTTACATGAGTGTCCCAGTAATATGGACATGTCCTTTCATATATATACAGAGCTGCCAACCAGTACGAAATTTTCGTATTGCATACGAAAATCTGACCTCAGTACGAAAATACGAATCGTACTCTTAAAAATACGAAAATCGACTGTCATTATGAAAAAGAATACCATGAATGCCTACCGCAGCGAAGTCGGGCGCTTAAAGAGCGTTCTTATACTTAAAATCATCAAAATGGGCTGTTTTAGTCATGAGTATAAGTACTCGAGTCTCACAACAAACGATTGAAAATCATAGAGTACAGTACAGTATACATACTGGCATTCCGTTTACCTGTAGAGTACACAGCAGTATCGATGCTGACGCGTATCTTAGTTTCGCTTTCGCTGGCACCGTTTGGCGTGTATGCTATTGCTAGGCCTATCTGCCGACCGCATACCAAAATTGCTAGATCTAGATCCAGAAGAAGTTTAGTTGAAACTAAAAGTAGAAGTCTCTTACAAAGATACCGGTCATCACAGGAGGCTTTATGCTATTGTTCAACCCATCTACAGATAACCTTGCAGCGTTTGGGGCTTTACTTTGATGCCCAACGAACCCATCATGCATATGCATTGTGCCATACCCAGAGTGCTTGCACATTACCAGTATAGGCTGTTTCATTTGGTCTGTTGTTAGTGAATACTGTAGGCCCTCGGGGCATTAGATGACCTACATTTGGGATGAGCATAGTGTACTACTAGGCCTATAATAGTGCAGGCTTTAGGGCCAAGGTTAATGACCGTTACTGCACTACTACTAGACTAGATCTAGTAGGCCTGACAGAGCCGCTTTCAAAGCCCCAGTTTGGAAAGTTTAGGGCTAGCTCTAGACTAGATGGAATTCTCTTTCCTGTTCTACCAGCAGATGACATGCTTAAATCTGAGACTGAGAGCAATTTAAGATATGAATATGAGCATTTTACACTTGGGTACAGTTACTGCTATTAATGCAGTTCAAGGTCCCTGGTGACATCAAAATTTTAGCGGGATATAAATGGTTTAATTTTCCTAGTGGGCATGGTAAAGTGCTACAGTCTGTCCTCTGATGGTCTTGAATTTCAAGCTTAGCAGCAATTAGTCTATGTGATGAACAAGTTTCTTTTGTATAAACTTTTTCTTACAAAATGAAGGCGTTCTTGTGTTATTATTGCAAGTATCTTACATATCTTATCAGTTTTTTTGGTGTTTTTTTTTATAATTTTAATGGAAGGGTTTTTTTTTTTAGTTAAAAGCAAGAATTCACCTAACTAAAATAGCACTTAGATCACAGGAATATGAAAAGGATTTGGAAAGAGCTGTTGATAGTCAAGTATATTATTTTACCACAGTGAGTGACTCCCATTACCTCAATTTAAAGCTAAAGAAAAGCTTTTTAGTGTGATACGGAAACAGTAGGTATCTACAAGCCTAAAAGTATGACTAAAACAGCTAAATAAGGAGACATCATTTAAATTTCGTGAGATTATTTTTCTGCACCAGTGTGAGTATGAAAATCAGGGTCAGAATATGAATTTTTGATGCCTGGAATATGAAAATCCAGTTTTGGAGGTTGGCAGCTCTGTATATAGAAAATTCTTAGAATTTTGTACATTCTGTGTAAGCAAAGGGATTTTACAATTTTCTGCCATTAAGATGGCCCCCCAAAAAAAGTCCCTAGTTCAAGCATTCACGATTTCACTCCCAGGAGGCCCACCCCCCCTTAAAGGGCATCACTCTCCGAGTTAGAGAGATTTGATGCTGAAGTGAATTCAACAGATCCCCTAGTCCTAGGGATTTTATAATTTTCTGCCATTAAGATGGCCCAAAAGAAGTTGATCAAACTGTATACTGCTAATATATTTTTGATAGGGTGAGGGGTTTGGGATGGGGAGATCTTTGTTCTTGTTGCAGTCATCTTAAAAGTAGATAATGCACAAGGCAGGGATAAATTAATGGCATATATTTGTTTCTATATGGAAAATCGAAGAACAAGACAGGCTGGACTGGTCTTAGATATCCAAAGTGTAATTGGTGTTCAGTCATTGATCAAAATGTGGTGAAGATGACATTGACTAGTTTTTGTTAGATAACAAATGTTGTGGCAGGCACTCTCTTTATTACACTGTGTGTGAATGGTGGATCTTAAATATACAAGCAAAGCAAGAAAATAACATGTGACTGAGCATGACAGTTAAGTTTACAAAATTGTTGTTAAAAGCTGCATGGCTGTGATGAGAATTTTTACATTATGTACATGTATACATTTTAATAGTAAAATTTTGTTTGCACAAGAATCTTCTCATTTATGTAGGACGAGCTCTATAGGCATGTCGTGGTTTCAGGATTCCTTGTATTCTCAAGAATATAATTACTGGGTGAGAGATAAGGAAACAAATTATGTCATAAAAATGCATTAATTTTGGCAGTGATCTCTGGAGGAATGTATTGTTTCATTGTGAAAAATTTCTTGGTATAATTTGATCTTGAACAATGTTCAACATTTTTAAGGTGTACAGTAGCCACAGGATCAAAGTTAAATGGCATCATTGCCCTTCAGACTTCCTGGTTCTAAAATCTTTAGTATGTGATTTCCAAGGTGTTTCTTATTTGCACTGCAGTCATTCAGCAAATTTGTACAAGTTCTACCCACTCTTATTGAGAAATGGAGAATGCAGTGAGTGTCTTGGTCTTTACCAAGGCTGGGATTAGCCCATCAAACAAAACGCTGATGAGAATTCGCTTTCTCATCTAATAACATATAAATAAAGCATCGCTTATTGTTATAGCTACCTTTGGTCAGCTCCGTACATACTAGTATACTGGAAATCTGGAAAAACTAATGAGAGTATCGGTTGACAAAATGCAGCAGGATGATTGAGCTGTTTTCTTTGCATCTAGAATCAACCCTGGATTTGTATTTAGACAGATTTCCTTTCTCTTTCAGATGGTTTGGTCAAGAAAAAGATTTCAATGTTCTAGTCATGGACTTGCTTGGGCCCAGTTTAGAGGATCTGTTCAATTTCTGTAGTCGCAAGTTCACCATGAAAACAGTTCTCATGTTGGCTGATCAGGTCTGATATAGCTTCTCTTAGCTTAACCTGTTCATGGGGGTGATTATCTTAGAGAATGAACTAGAACTCACAAAGTATTTTAATTAATATTTGAGGGCCAACTGTGTGTAATAGTTAATAGACTTTTGAATCAGGTTCTTTGTGAAGCCATCATTGAAAGATGAAAAGTTGTTCATTAATGACTATAGCTTAGAGAAAATTGGTTTCAGTAAAAACTGATTATCATCTCTTAATTGGAAAAGAAGTAAGCTAGCTTAAGGAAAGACATGTATTCTTTGAGCAGCTTCCAATAGCATTGAGCATAGATCTTATACATTGTTATTGTTGAAATAATAATATGTATTTCTTAGAAATGATGTTTGGAGAAAAACAGGATTGAATAGCCTAAACTTTTCCATCAAAGTAATACCACAATATGCATATGACTGAACTTGTTAAATACCACATGTACCCCATATCAGCATGGACAGTATGCTTGAATATCTTCACCAAAGACAACAGGTTTTGAGAAATGTTACTTTGTCTCTGCAGATGATTAACAGAATTGAATACACCCACAATAAGAACTTTATCCATCGTGATATTAAACCTGACAATTTCCTGATGGGCATCGGCAGACATTGTAATAAGGTCAGTGTCTTGTGTCTTCTGAAGTTGTAAAAGTATTATTCAGTAACTTGTTACTCCAGATTAAATTTGCAGTCAACAAAAGTAAAGCACATTTGCATATTTTACCCCTTGATTGGTTACAACTTGTGAGAAGTTTGATCTGACAGGAAGAGTCAGCAGCAGGCTTAGAAACTGGGAAAAAAAAGAAAAATCATATTTATTACTAGAAATGAAGGAAACTGCAACAGCATCAATAAATTATTTATATAGGTAGTGAAGTGAGAAATTTGTATGGAGAACTGAAATTTTGTGGTCTTTCTGGTGTTCTTAACAAGTTTTCCAAGTTGATGAATATGCATTTGAATATTGCTTGTTTTATGTTAAGTATGTCCGAATTTAACAGTGAAATTCACTCAGTTGTTGCTCCTTCAGAGTTGAAGGCAAATAATAGTCTGTTGTTGTTGTTATTCATTGGGCTGCATCTGGGTGTGTTGCTTGCCTTAAGAGTAATCTTCATTTCTCTGATTTTTGACATAATGACATAAAGGTAAAATTCCCTAATTTATCTTTAGGTCACTGTGTTAGTAAAACTGTACACTTTGTTCACTTTAACCCTGTTCTTCAATGTAAAATGAAAATGCAGGGAATAAAATATCAGCTAAAATTGGGACCAAATGTTGAAGTAAACAGTGATTTTAGAGTACTGCATGTTCAAATAAAGTATGCTCAATTGCATCATTGTGATGTGGGGGACGTGAAAAAGCTTCTTTTAACGTGCAATCTGCAGGTGTTCATAATTGATTTTGGTCTGGCCAAGAAATACCGTGACAACAGAACACGCCAGCATATCCCATACAGGGAGGACAAAAACTTAACTGGCACAGCAAGATATGCCAGCATCAACGCTCACTTGGGTATTGAGCAGAGCAGGAGGGATGACATGGAATCCTTAGGTTATGTACTGATGTACTTTAACAGGGGCTCATTACCTTGGCAGGGTCTGAAGGTATGCTGATTTTCCATTCTTCACATTTGTTGAACTTCTATTTTGTTGAATGCAGATACATATTGGTTCAAGGGATCCACTTCTAGAACATGTACATATTTTCTTAGTGCCATCTCAGATGTGACTGGAGTATATGTCCGACAAGTTGGTGGCTGGTGGGCAGCTAGACTGAAAATGGCTTTAGTTGACTGACAAGTGGAATTTCATTGACTGTATCATGCAGTGCAAGTCAGGAGATCAAAAGTGCCTATTTTTCTCTGTCGTTAATATCCTGTAGTATATTCAGAGTGTGAGATATTAGGCAAGTCTATCTCCGCATCATAGCTATACTGTACAGCCGAGAAGCACTGTGCTTTGCTTGCTTGTTGGCAGCTGCTGAGAATATGCAACATTTTATGTGGGCCATTGTGACTGTGGGGTGAAATAGATATTTAATTAGGAAAGTTTATCCGTTGAGATAAGTATCATAAATGTGAAGATTTAATTAATAGATTAATCTGTGTTGATGATTCTGTAGGACAACATGCTGAGGAGACCTGTTGTAACTGAAAAAGTACTCAATTTTAGTCTGTGCAGGGTGTTGATATTAATATATTTTACCCTTTAATTTGTAGGCAGCAACAAAAAAGCAGAAGTATGAAAGAATTAGTGAGAAAAAAATGTCGACGCCTGTGGAAGTTCTTTGCAAGGTATTTTCTTATCTTTCTATTTATATCTTTGTAGCCATAAATGATATGCAAACTGATAATAGAGAAATAACAACCTGCTTGTTGAAATCTCCATTAGTATCTTAGATATTACGTCCCAGATGCTACTTTGATATACTTTTTCAGAACATCCAATACTTATCAGCACATCAGTATATCTATCATCTTAAATCTAATTAAAAATTATTCATTGCTGTTGTTAAATGCACCATTGGCAAGTAAAAATTTTCAGAAAACTAGTGAAAAATTTGTGACATAGAGGCTACATATTTTCTGTTAAAGACATTTATTCCTTTCTCTTTGTCAAAATAATGCATGGCATTTAATGAGTTCGTTCTTTTCCAAACTTAGCCAGTAGGGTTTATTCATTAGTTTGAAGGTCAGTTTCATTGCATACATGATGATATATATGAAATTCCTCTACTTTTATTGCTCTCAGGGCTTTCCTGCAGAGTTTGCCATGTACCTCAACTACTGCCGGGGCCTGAGATTTGAAGAAGCTCCAGACTACATGTACCTAAGGCAACTGTTCAGAATCCTGTTCCGCACCCTGAACCATCAGTATGACTATGTGTTTGATTGGACAATGCTTAAGCAGAAGGCCACTGGTTCATCAACTTCAGCCCTTGGTGCACCTACCAACCTGACGCCGAATGGTAAACAGTGAAGAGACACGTAGGTGGAAATATTTTCGCTGGCAATATACATATGGCCTGCATGCTTTAACCAGCAAATCCGTGTAATCCCATTGTAATGCTCAAGATTCATGTCTTGTCCCTTATCTAGTGCTTATTTTGTGTCAGTGTCCGATTTGGCATCTTTTTTTTTCTATGATGTGCTGAATGTTCAGAGTGGATGTGATTCATCTCCTGTTTCAGATCTTGATCTCTCAAAATGTGTAAGATTATTTAATTCAATTTGCATCATTTTTGGATGCTGCTGCCTTTCACTGCCAAAATACTAGCAATCCTTTTTTCGATAACAGCTGATAAAGAATCATCAATTCCACTTTTTGCCAGCCGTGATCTTTCAAAATTCATCTTTCAATCCAAACTCCTTCATTTAGATAGAAAAATAGTGCTTGTGTTGAAGAGCACCAGCAGTAGAAACTATATTTATAGTTTTTTTCACCAGCTAACATCACTATACTGATATAAGTAACAGAGGCATGTAGCGATATGCAAGGGTTGAACTTTGACCCCCTTTTTTTTCTATCATACTTTTCTTATGAAGTAAATGTGATGTTGTTTAACGTAGATAAGGGACATGACATGAATGTAGATCTACATATTTATACCCGTAACTGATGTCTATCCCCTTTTAGAAAGACTTGAAATATGTTGTATCAGTGTATCAAACAGTGTTTTCCCACAGTATCCTGAGATTGCAGTGGTCAGCTTGATGAACACCTCCAGTCAGTGAAAATAATTCTCAGGGTAATGACAGTCCTCCACTCTATTTTTGGAAGTGCTGATAGAAAACTCTTGATTTTTTTTTTTCTCTTCAGGCTCTCTATGTTAGAAATAGGTGATGTGTTCATTGAGCAAAACCATGAATTTCATACACCCTTCCCTAGCTCTCTGAAATAGTTTAGCAGAATCAACATTCTGCCAAAGCCTGGTCAGTCCTGTATATCCGTCTAAAATCCCAGCAGTTCTGTGGAAGTCTGATCAACTACTGTTTTTGATTCTTAACGATTTACCTGACACTTGACATATTCACAAAGTAAGAACTGACTTGCAACTTCTTTCGGTTTATGAAGTAATACCGTCAGTCTTGCAAGTAACATAACCATAATTTGATAATGTATTTTTAATATGCTAGTCATGTGGAGTAAATTGCAACTCTTTAATGAAAAGTGCTTACACTTTATAAATTGTTGTGCAAATTTTTTGAGATTTTCATGTAATTTTCTGTGGAAGAGGATCCTTCATGCAACAATTACAAGATTCATTTGTACTGTTTTAGTTACACAAAATGCTAAAAAACTTCCTACCTTTTTAACTGAACATATGAAAGTTTCCTGTTCGAGCAGTAAAGTTCTGTAGATAAGACACGCAAAATTGTTTGCTAGGGGTGACCATCATTATCACAAGATTATTCTGCTTCAATTATTTATCATTCCTTCTGGTTTTAAACAGACAGATCTTTGATCAGTCCTTCAAAGAACAAAAAGTGATCTCTTTGACCTTCTACATGCTGTCAGGACTGACCTCATGGCTTGGCTAAGACAGTTGCTGGACATTAAATAACATAGTAATGCAGGTGCCTAAACTGCGAACATATTTCTATGTACATGGCTGCTTGGCATAATGATGATACTTTAGACCGTTTTTTTTTTTTTTTGTTTGTTTCACATGTGTCATGTTTGAAGGTATGATGTGGATGAAAATGTTGTTGCTGGGAGTTTGATATTGTATGTTGTTGAAGATTTGATTCTCCTGAGAGGTCCGCAATACCAACTCACTTTATTATGCTATTAGTGGGGATATTGCCACAATGCAGAAACCAGATCATATTATCCAGTAACATCCAATAGTGAATGGCTTAAAATCTTGAAAAATAATGAGCGGACACAATGCTATCCTTGTCTTGGGAACTAAGTGGTATCATTGGTATCAGAACAATGCTCATGTAATAACCATGTTCTGTCGAGTGTGGCAGATGTGGATGAATGTCTAGAGTAGATGTGATACTATTTGTTTGCAGTGAAGCAGTCCACTAATAAGGGATCCAGTAATAATCCCCTTAATGTTCAATAGGCTGAAATTTTCAGGTCTGTAGCTACACTTTTTCTGTTCTTAATTTGATTACATTCCTGTTCTGTGGCTGATTTCATTTTTGTTCATGCCAAGGGATTTGGGTAGGTTCTACACTACACCAGTTACAACATTTGTTTAGTAATTTCACAAGATCTTAAAATTGGCTCACGCATATCATTGGCAGGATTTTTGAAAAAGAGAAGATCTTGTCATTTAGATTGACATAGGTGCTTTCTTGGTTTTAAAAATAACATCATGAAATTTGAGAGAGTTTTTTAAATGCATCAAGTTGTTCTTTTGAACCTTACAGGATAAAAAGCACAGTTACTTTCTGACACATGTTATATCATTCATCTTTTACATTGTAAGGATCTCTCTTAAAGTGTTTATTGAACCACTATCTTTAAATATGAAAATGATGAACATTGTGCAGAATGTTCAGATTGTTTTTATTGCTTTCCTGAGGTAAACAGGTTAATAATTCATTGTTATTGGCAGAGAGAAGCAGGGAGAAACTGTTCATTTTGCTTGATAAATCTTACAAATGTATGACCTACTTACACTTTCATGTTTAGATAAGGGAATTATACTTTTGGTCTGGTGTCAATTCACTTTGTTGTGTTTGTTTGATTTTCTGAATCTTACATACATGTAGATGCTAATTTTCTGACATAGATCAGAAATTCAGTATTTGGCCAATACACCTATATTTCTGTTGTCAAAAAGCTAATAGAAGGTCAATCTATTCCATTCTAAGTTTGCTGTTGGTAAATTGTAATGGTGTGGAAAATGGCAAACCCAAAAATTGGCGATGGTGAAGGAGTCATCTCCTCTCACAAAGGTCTTTTCGTCCTTTCTTTCTCTCAGAATGAAATTTCTTGTCAGTTTGCATCTGACTGGTTCCTTTTCTTCAGAATGAGCCAATGGAACAGATGATCATGAGAAATAGTTTAGGAGGGATATAGAAGATTCTTGAAAACTATGTTAGGGGACTGCTGCAGTTAAAATGATTTTGACATTAATAAGCTTTTTCAGTTTGTTTACAGCCTCAGGAAATATATGGTAATGAAATTTTAGTCGGCAGGATACTCTTTGATTGGAAAGGTTTCTAAATTCTAATTTCTATTATAACTTTTTACAAAGGAGTATGAAGTTCTTGTTTTGTTTTTTTTTTCCTCTGAAATCATACTGAGCTCAAAAACAGTGTCCTAAAGTCACTATGACTAATTCAGCCAATATTTGATAACATTCAGCCTTCTTCATTAACAATTAAAAAAGAAATTATTCACTTTGCTGCAGTAAAATTACAATTACTGTGATACATGCAAAATCCCAAGCTGAAATTTAATTCTATTGCACTGTGTTGATTAGTAATCAGTGCCTTTTTTCTATTTCCCTGCACAGGAATGCGATAAGCCCCAGCAATGCCATCATGAGAGAGATCTGGCTGTGCATTACAGTTGATACTACCAGCACCTCACTCATAAGCATTGTCATCATCCTGTCATCACTGGATCTCCCATTGTTCATTCCTGCTGTATCTATAATCAGCTGTTAAGAACTTCTTGAGATGCCCATATTCTTGCTGTATATAGTTTCATTGTTCCTGGGTTTACTTGCTAAGAGATTTGAAGTGTGCCTGCACTGAAATCATTGTGAAGTGATATGGGTATGAAAGTTTACAGGAATTATTCAGACATGTTCACCTACAAATGAAAATAGCTGTATAACCTTTAGGCAGTGTCCAAAACACAGACTTTTGAGATTTCATCCTCAGCTCTGAGTGTCCAGCTCACACCTTTATGGCTCACTGAAATCAGCCAAATGTCACTTGACATGGCTTTCATTACAGACATTGTTTAAATATACATCTGTCAAAATGTGGAATGGGCCATTGGGCACTAAGGGTTCAATTTCATCTTTTTGGCTAAAACTACATTTCTATACAGGAAGAAAAACTGATTAAATGTTGGTGTGAAGTTCCACAGTATCATGAGACAAAATTGCAGTTTTAAAATTCCAACATCAAGGCCTGTGATATTTTGAGGATGAAAATTGCACACAGCTGTTGTATTGTGAGTTAATGAGTTTGGGGTCTCAGGATTCAGATGGCAGTACATAACAGTAATACCTTGCTCTTAACCGAACAGGGATATATGCATGATTTGAATTCTCTGTCAAAGTCATGACCTAGACACCTCTGCTTGTTAGATCCAAATACCACATAGGAAACACTTTGAAAATCAGAAATAGATGTTAAAATTTCACTTCTTATAGATTAGCAAAAGGTTAAGCAACTGGAAAAGTCAATGTTTAGGGAGTTTTTTTTTTTTTCAGCCACTTGATTTGAAAAAGAGTTGGACTGGTTTACTCTTCAGAGATGAATAAACTGTGAATTGCAGATCTTCATTATTGGTTCAGAATAAGTCAAAGATGGGACAGAGTTCTTCTTTATATATCCACAACTACGGCGCTTTGATGTTTGAAATATGCAAGAAAGAGGTTGTGAGGGATGTATAAATATATATACATAGTTATTAATCTTTTTAGTAAATGATACATTAAATGAACAGAGAGCACCATCACTATTGTCTTATTTTTAAAATTTATTTTGAAGTTTCACCAATGATTTATGATTTTCTTGGCATTTTTCACTATTTCTATGTATGATATTCCTCATTTCAAAGAGAAATGATGAATGCCCTTTTTTTCTTTTTTGAGCAATGAAAATGATATCGTGTGTTGTGATCATAAAATGCCCAATTGTATAATCTTGTGAGACTGTTCTTGTGTGATATTTTAAGTAGAGCTCACAGTTGAACTTATGTATGCCATTATGCTGAGTGAGATTTGATGGTGTTTTTATCTGTATGAGCACAGATTATTGACTAAGAAAGTGCTTTGAAGTCAACTTGTTTTGTATGTAGACTTGTAACTGAAGCATGAACATTTATATTATTAATCCTTCTCTTTCAAAGTGATTAAGCCAGTTAAAATTGTTTAATAAGTCATCTGTCATTACACTCTGTAAATAGTTTGTATTGTTCACCAAAGGTCAGTCATTCTGGTAAAGGTCTTTGGTGTCTCTCTTCTGTCAGTATCTCATTTCTTTATCTTTACAATTACAAGTATCTGTAGTTCTTGTGCTGAAAGAGACAAATGGTGTAATACATGTACCTTGGAGATTTTTTTTTCCTTCTGCCAACGTCGTAATGATCAGTACGAATCTGCACAAATTCCAGCAGAGATTACCTGCACACAGTGCATGATTCTTGATCATTGTGATGACTTACTGCCCTATCCATAACAAGGATTTCCCTAGACATCTGTGTCTACTACCAGCTTCTCCAGCTGTACCCAAATGTAACTCAGTTTCCTGATATTGGCTTTCAGCTCATGGCACTAGGTGTTTGGTGGCTGGCTCTTTCTTCCATGTTGCATTCTTCCATGTTGCATTGTGGATTCCAGGGGTTAGCAGAGCTCATTCATGGTGATTGCACTGAGGTGATGAACTCCCCTAGTGCCTTGTTGTATGTCCTTTTTGACAAAAGGACAAAGATGCTGTCCTCTTTTCAGAAAACAGAAAAATGTAAGTGAGGGGGAATTAAGTCTCCATTATTGTGTCGTTTTCATGAAATGCATTGTTATCTCCCTTCCCCTACAATTTTGTTTGTTTGTTTGTTTCTTGAGAGCTAATCTTCAGTGGTGAACTACAACCATACACCGAGAGCCTGAACCAGCATGACTGTTCCTTGGAAGCTCCTCATTTAACTTGGTACACCAAAACATAATCTATCATTTGCTTTTTCATTCTTTGTGAACATTTTTTTTTTAATCACCATGGAGTTTTGTCAGCACCCCTGTTGACAGTTCATTGTTGTGTGCTTGTCTAAGTCACCATTAGGGGGGCTTTAGTATAAACTGTCTATCTTCCTCACTGAATTCATAGCTTTTCTTGGTTCACATTGTTACTGAAAATGCCTTCACTTTATTAATAGGTGTAGTCCGCTGGATACAGTTTATCATTTTCTGTAGAACTTTCCATTTAAATAGGTTGTTATGTTCAAAGAGATAAAAGCTGAGGAACTATGGAAGTCAGGTTAAGGCAGAGGTCATGATTTTCAGAAATTGGACCCAACTCCAGGTTTATTTCCAGGTTCTCATGATTGTTGCTGAAAGGGTTTTATTTATTGAAATTGGTGTACCTGAGAACTCAGAAAAAATTTCCAGGTTTTTCATCTTAACCTTGGCTCCATGCCTAGGTTTGGAAAACACACTTCTGTTGACAGGGCAGCATTTCCATTATTCTGATAGTGACTTGAATCTGGACCATACATTCGTTCATGTTTCTGATGTTGTTGTGTCAGGAGTACTATATGCCTTATGAAGTTTGTAAATATATCAGACATCTGTTTAAGGGAGTGTGATGATTCATTCCATGATTGTGAGAGAACTGTCAGAGAGAGGATTAAAGGGAATGTCATTAAATTTAGTAAGTGTGTGTTTTTTTTTAAACTACCGAATGCCTTTGCACTTGCAAAGTCTTTGCAGAGTTCTTTTATCAGTGTGCACAAAGAAGCAGCATAGCAGGGTTTGAAGCATTTCATGCATTTTTTTTCTCAGAGGTATTCGCAGATGCAACTGATTCAGAGGAATAAGGCTGATTGGTATCATGATGTATTGTATATTTGTTTCTTCTTTGACATGATCAGCCTTCTCTTTACCAGCTGTAATGATGTGAGCTCTGCGATGAATGTTATGGAAGATTATTTACTGCACGTTTGTTTATTCAAAGGAAAGAGCTAAAGTAGCATTTTAAGCTTTGCTGGGTTTTCCATTGCTATGTAGAAGAATTGATATTTTGAGATAAAGTTCTGCATCGTTTGAATCTTTAGTAGAAAAATGGTTTGAAGAATACTTCAAATTTTTCTGCATCACACTTTCATGAATTTTCCATCTTAGTTGTTATGCCGGCTCTATCTCTGAACTTACTCCAAAGCCCTTACCCACAGCTAGTTTGAAATAAATATATACTGTAAGGAAAAATAAAGATATAGGCTAAGTTCAGATATTTTAGAAAATTATTCTGTAAATGATTATCATCTCGTTTTGTCAGATGAGGAATTCAAAATGTGAGAATCTATCATAATGGGACTACAGCAACAAACTAAGCTAATAAGAAGTTTATTAAGTTGTAATTGGAAAACAGGACTTAAAGTCTTCCACTCTGAAGGTACATGCACGATGTTTAAAAAGGATATTGTACTTGTGTACAATGAGTTTAAATAAGTGTTTTTTAAAAAGGAAATTGGATTACACACACAATATTACGCTGTGAGAGATAGCACTGCAAACCATGCTGCAGTTTGTTGACAGCCTATAATAGTTGATTTCTCAGAAGACATGGTCTGGTACACTGTGATGAGAAATAAAGTGTTCCACAGATTTAACAAAGTGAGGAAACCTCAGGTCAAAATTCTGACACTGACTGGTAACTACCTACATGCTTCGTCTACTAAGAGTGAAGAAAATCAGCATCGCCTAAAATTTCTCTGTGAAATGTAAGCTGGTTTCTCTTTTTGTGTTAGGGAGTGAAATGGGGAAATAATATATGGCTGTAATTTAGAAGAAACATGATCTCATTTCATTTGTCACCGTTGTCCATATGTCATGGGGGGTAATGTCTTCTTGTGGATGTTATTCATAAGTCTCTTCAAGCCAACAAATAGTTAGACCAATCTCTGCACACGTAGATCTACTGGAGATGTCATTACCAGCCTGTCACTTGAGGAGATCACGCCGGGGTGTCAGGCATAACACTGATCAGGATTTTCTTCTGAATCAGGGCTTGCCCTTGGTACCCTCAGATTTAGATGGCTGGTCATTCTGTTAATTTGCTAGAGACACTTCATTTGCTTTAATTATGCATCTTTTCATTTCATCTGTGTTCTTATTAAGAGAACAAAAGTATGTCTTTGTTTGTGTTCTGTTCAGATCTTCTGAGTTTCCTCTTGTCTTCATTGTGACTATAAGGTTTTAACAGAACAGAAACACCATGCCCCTGTCCTAAAGTTTGTAATGTACATAGTCAAGCTGAGTGCAGTCTCCAGAAAATATTTTATGACCACTTTGCTTTATTTCTCTGCTTCAATTTCTCTTTGATTTTTTTTATTTCAGCTGCTGCAGTGCACCAATGTATCCAGTTTAGGAAATGAAGAAAAAGAAACAACTTTATTTTCTAATCTCCATTCACAGTGCAATCATATAATGAGTTGCCACAGACTCAGAAAATCTAGAAAATCCAGGAAATTGTCTTACAATTTCCAGGTCTGGAGCAAAAATGCCAGTTTTCATGTAAAAATCATGGAACTTTTTTTTATAAAAGGATGGATTAATGGTTCATAATTTTGTTTATAACTACTGTCCTACTGAAATGTGCATAATTTCATATGAAAAAAGTTGCTGTTTGATGGATTTAATTATATTTTGAAATGGAAAACATGTCAGATTACCTGAGAAGCTTAGTGGAAAAGACATGGAATTTTTTGGGGGCATTCTGTGGCAACTCAGCAATTTAGAGAGGGGCATCTTTGTTTTCTTGTGACAGTTTTTGTCAAGGGTAGATGCTAAAAAATTTGACATGGTAATAATACACTTGAACACACTTACTATGAAACATACAGGGTTCCTTACAGGGAGGTGAAACCCCTATATTCTGTTCAATTTTATTTTCATCAAAATGTCTTCACCAGGCAGATAGAACAATACAAAGATATGACAAAACACATTATCTTCTTCTCAGTGAAAACCGACAAAACAGCCGGATTTGAAGGTAAAATGAAATGTTTTCTTGTCAGTGATAACCGAGAAATTGTTAGTTCATTCCCTCTTAAAATTGGTACACTGTTTTGTTGTGTAATTAGGTTTACATTCTGCTACCACTTTTGTACTGATGGCAGGGTGAGCTTTCAGTGAATTGTTTACAATGTCAGGGCTAAAGTTTGAAGAGAAAACAAGGGATAGGGTTTACATTAAGAAAACATTTCAGATATTGTAAATTATCCTGGCTTCATTATAGTACGGAATCATTAGCTTTGAGTTGCATCCTCATTGTCAAATTTCAAGCTGATTGAAATATTAATTTTTGAGAGATCAGTGGCAAGAGAGAATAATTAAAAGAATAATGATATATATTAATGATAAAAAATAATAAATAATGGAAGATATTAGAATCATAAATTTGGGGTTTCACTTTCCCATAGAGTATTTGATTTTCAGCAAGTTTTCCAACTTCCATGGGACTGATCTGTTTCAATCCTCACTTTGGGATTGCAGTGTGTTTAAGAATAGTGCTAGTTTTATACATGTATTAAGAGTTTCATAACATGAGTGTTTGGGTATATTGTCGGCCTTATTACAAGAATGCATTGGTCAGCAGAAGCTTTCAGTGGCAGAAACCTTGGTTTATGTGAAAGAGATTTTGCCTTTTGTTTTTGGTTTTACCTTCTATGAAATGAAAAGAGAAATTAAGGCTTTTGGCGAGCAGGAGTTTTTTGTTTGTTGTAAAGGCCAGCAAAGAGATAATGCTGATAGCACTGGTTTGTGTAAATTAGGTGCTGTGAAAGTAGGACTTGAGTGATTAGATCTTTTCATATAAAAGCTATGGGTGGTATTTTCATAAAATAATACAAATATTGTGCAAACAAATTGAATAACTTTAATCCCTCTCTGCTGATATAATAAAAATGGTTTATGAAAACAGCCTGTGTTTTGTGCTTATGTTGATGTGTGAGCTACTGCATTGTATCAAAACAGATAATTGAGCTCTGCTTTTGCATTGGTGATTTGAAAAGTGTAGTGAATGAGATCAGCTACAGTCAGAATAGGATATGGTAGAGGGGAGGCAACAATATCAGTTAGTCAATTTGATCATAAGTGTCTATTCCTAGTTTTGAGATCATGACTTGTTCTTGAAGGCCATGAAGGTTAGCTAAAACATTTACATCACAGCTGTAACTTTCCTTAGAGAAAGGAAAGTTTGTATTGTGATCCAAGTCGTGGCACTTTCATTACTCGGTATATGATGGAAAGCCAAGACGCATGTTCTTGAGATATTCTTAACACATGATTAGGAAACTATTACCCAAAATACCGGCTTGATTTAACAACCCTATGCTTTTTTAATAAAAATAGGTTGAGCTACACACATTGAAGGACCTCACATCTGCGGTGAACAGGGCAATCCACAATGTATTTATCTGCGTTTTACCCAGATCTAGAATGAACATTTTGCCCCATGAAGGCTGACAAGCCAGAAACCGAGGCTGGCGATGGAGGGGAGAGAGCAGATGATGTGAAGGGTCTCCGAATCTTTTTTTTTTTTTGCTGTGATTTCCTGTACCAGAAATCACTTTAACATTCTATTAGTAGCCAGTATGCCAGCGCTGGGTTTTATTTTTCAAATAAAACACCGTATATCCTCATCAAAATAGTGGGTGGGATATACCAACTTTTTCAAGAAACTCGGTGTACCGCAACAAAAATGGGACAACACTTTATGGCCTCAGATTATTAATGATTGTCTCCCCTAACTCTAACATGCATCAGTCTAGTCGGCGTTCACAAAATTTTCTCTCTCATGAACTTTATTTAAGGTTTGCTTCGTCACTTTGACCATAGATTTTCCTTATTGACTTTTAGCCTACTAGAGCTGGTCTATATCGTCTTATTTCACAAACACGACACATGGAGTGCGGCTGCAAACAATTTTTTTTATCCTCATGTCATGTTTACGGCTTTTTTTTTTTTAAAGCTCATACGGGATTTCCGATCAGACATTCAGAACAGGCTTAAAATTTAGAACAAAATGATATCGATCTGAATTTGGCCTAATGTATGGAAAACCATCTTTATATCGCACATCAATGTGGACGATACGCTAAGCTATCTTTTCACTGAAAACGGCGTAACACTTTCCGAGTTAAAAATCACACACGCTGAACAATTTGTTTACAATCATTTATTTGGTCCAGTGTCTGCGCACAACCGGTATGTGCGCATCACGGCAATTTCCCCATTAATAATACATATTAAACAAACAAAAAATGTTTTAGAAAGACTGCAGCCTTATCTTCAATCAAAACACATTTTATTTTAACTCCATGTTCGAAATACAGATTCTGGGAGGCTCGCAAAAGCTTAGGTTTAAATACAAAGACACAGGTCGTAATATGCTATCACTTAGATACGAAACGTCGATAGATGTAGGGGGGAAGTTGTCTCTTACAATCCAGTGTTCACGAAATAAAGTCTGTTTAGCTTTTATTCCACATTATTCAGCTAAAGTGATGTCCTGTAGTCCGCTTTTTCTAAATAAAGAAGTTATTCGGGAATTCTGAAATGCAGAGTGTTGTATATGGACAGAAATAAAGTGGGGTGTAACAGAGCATTAGAGGGATTTCCTCGGTTTGATTGATACGAAAGAGACTGACGAGTATGCACAAAACCAGACAGATGTTGAGAGAAGACCGTCTCCTGCAGTCCAGCGGTCAGGCAGTAAATGCGATATTTCCTTCCAACCGTACATTATTAAGCCACAGCGATGTCCTCTTGTGGCCTTTTTTAATCTTTTTTTTTTTCTCCTCCAAATAATAAGCTTATCCGGGAACCCTCGAGTGCAGGACGTTGTCCGCTGAAAGCTTACTACAAAACTAGAGTGGGAAAATGAGAGTTGAGATTCTGCACTTTCTTTCCAGCATTTAATTTTACACATCTGAAATGCTTCCCCCTGAAACATCCAGATGACAAAGGAAAGATGTCCTTTTTTTTGTGTAGAGGCCGCATTCGCTGACACGCTAAACAGAAGTACGCCGCTCACAGCTGCTGAACCAACATATAACGAACATTTATTTAAACAACAACAACAACAACAAACAACAACACTATAGAGATTTTCGTCCCAAACGTTTCACCATACCTCCACTGACCGACAGCCCTAGATTTGGGAACTTTTGTGAATACGAGTGATTGAGAAGTGAAAAAAAGAGATCTGCTGTTTTGAGACTGTGTACATAGGACTAGTTGAGAATACAGTGAAACTACGTAACACATAACACAGAAAACGTCAGTATTCTAATATACTCTAGACCAATCTGGAACTTGTGGAAAACGTAGTGCGGAATTCCGGTCTAAAATTTGTGGAAATTTAGTTCCACTAACTCGAAGGTCTTACATAGATGGCTTGTTTCTACTTAGTTCTCCGCTGGATTTAGCTGGTAGACTTTCAAATACATGTACAGGCCTATCCAAACCCCAAGACATCCGTTTATTACCAAGAGCCGAGACGAGAATTCCAGGCCAGCAAGCCCGACCAGTAGATAAACAAGCAAACCGCAGTAAGCTGTAAAAACATCTTTTTTTTTTTTTTTTTATGNTTTTTTTTTTTTGCTATGCAATTTTTATATTACGAAATAAAATCAAATTCTAGGCGATTGCTTATCAGTGTCTACAAATAGCGGTAATACCTCCTAGAAACGGAGGCAGATTGAAAATAAGACCTGACGTTTATGATCGCCATGGCATGAAGTGGCATTAACTTGTGTAACGTCCTATCCGATAGAAATACGACAATCTTTCGAGAATTTCTTTCGTTGCCGCTTCTGTCTGGGTTTATCGAAAGATCATTAACCTTATCTGTGGTACAGGTACACAGGCGCCAATCGTAAATATAAAAATGAAAAATGAATATTAAAGTTTGTTTGAAGCGCTACCATGCGCCAGCAGCCTCTTGCCCTCGTGAGAAACCATTGCCTCATGATTTCCCCGTAATAAATGTTATTAAAGTGCGCGACTCGTATTTTCGCACATTTTCTTCAATTTAGACTTCAAAGTGTTTTCAATTACATATTTTAGCTGATTTTATCACTGGATTTTTTTTTTTTATTTGTGCATTTTGTACCCTTGTCGTACAACGCAGTGCATAGCAAACCCTTCATTAAGGGATACATTTTCATGTAGTCTAAATGTATGCGCTGTTCTCACGTCCTTTTTTTTCTAGACTATCTTGGAGCCAAAACTTTATGCCTTTAACATAAAACCAAAGATAGTGACTCTTCAGTACAAAGAAGATGAAAATAGAGTCGTGGCAAAGTTGAAAGCACAGCACATAATTTTCATATTACCCGATTTTAAATCTATAAAGTCATTGTTAATTTAGTTTCTTGTACAGGTCTCTGTAAGCAGCATGTTGTAGTTCATTTTCACTGTATCATTAACATAATTTTCATCTGCAATATTTCAGGTGCACATGTTGGCTACATAGGAATGCACATCAGCAGTTAGTAGATAATATCAGATCAGATATTTAAAGGAAGAGAGGTGGATGTTTGCTTCACAGCCTAAAAGTAAAACATCCACAATAGTTCTTCTAAAAACTTTTAACCCACGTACATTTTCTTTCCGCCTGACCCTTTGTAAAAAAACACTGCTGACACATCGGAATTTTCACCCTCTGTACGCCGCCATTACTTGACGTGCTGTTTAACGTCATAAAGCGAGAAAATGTAGCAGGCGATTTGTGCAGATGCATGGTCAAACTGTCTGCTAGTGCTACAGTGCTAGACTATCTCACTATTTGACCTCAACAGGACGAGGAATGGCGGCCCACGAAGGATGAAAACCCCGACATTCCTGCGGTATTTTCCCAGAAATTGCCAGAGAAACAAAAGTGCACACATCTGAAATTTTAATGGAAAAAAAATGTAGACTTACTACACTCTGAAACAAATTAATGAATACGTCTATTCCTTTCAAACCGAAAACTTCATCAAAATTATTGGGAAGTCTCCGATCAGGGGGATTGCCCTTGAGATCATATATACGGCCTAATCCAATCTTGGTTATCATAACGTAACATTTATTGTGAAATTATTGCGCTTCATTTATATCACGTGATCAGGGCAACATGTTACATTGACATCAATGATTTTCTACTCAGTTCCACAGTAACGTGCAATAGGCTCAAACCAACAGGCGATGGTGGTGCTACAGTTCTGTTTTTATTTATTGTTCACTTGCTTACTTCATTGTCTTACTTTTTACTGTATGTTTGTTTAGCTCTTTATATAACTGATTCTTATCCGTTTAGCGCCGATCTTCTCGTCCCCAGTCCCCTCCCCCTCCCCAGACAAAAAGTTGGAAGTTTCAAGATGTGTGTCAGTCTCAGTGAAAATTCGGGAGAGTGCCAGGCCAAAGTATGGCCGCTTGCCGGAAGAGCCCTTGGTAGCCATCAACTCCCAACGAAAATTTTGTCGATCTCTCTCACACACACACACACACACACACACACACACACACACACATCTTATATTATAAAAGAATTCGTGAAATTTTGTAGGAGGTGTATCTCGTCTATTTGTGCACCAACCAACCCAAAATTTTGCATGCACCTTCCTTTTGGTCTGAAGGTGTTTCTTTTGATAATTTCTTCGCCTTAATCAGTCCGTAAGTAGTATTTTGATAATTACGTAAATTTTCTTTGTTTCGTGAATACGGTCCCAGTTCGGTGTATTTAAATGGACCATACGTCATTGGTTTTTGCGGTTCGCCCCTGAAATGTTTACTTACGGTCCCCGAAGTTGAAACCGAGCATTTGTATCAGATGCCGGGTCGAGAATAATATGTAGGCTACATAGCAGAGTCGATCGCCAGAGTGAACATAATCATCGTTACGGAAAGGAGCTGAATTAATAGCATGAACATGACTTTGGTAGTGTGAACCACCAGTGCAAACACTGGTGCTTTCCGATAGAAGGATGCAAGTCCAAGACTTGGCTGTACCATCAGCCAAGAAAGGCTTCCTCCCATGCGCATTGTGGGGGTTAATTAATTTCTCCACCGATTTCATCACGCGTAAGCCACGAATCGACCATACCTGGTCCTTTTTTTTTTTTTTAAATTGGTAGACAACGATGTTCCTGACTGTCTCCGAAATGTGTAGAAAATGGCTTTTCCCATATCCAAACGACCTATTCAATTTTTTTAAATTGACGTTTATGCTCATGACGTCAATACTATTGTGGTGTCTGCAGCCAAATTGGTGATTTGAGGCCAAATTCCTCAAATATGGCGGGTTTTTAGAGATGTTGGCGTTGACAAGAATCATTACTTTTTTTTTGCATTTTTGTTTTTGAGCTTAACCAATATGTTTATATACAATGACGTGTGTCAGCACAATAATTACAAAAAGAGGAGCGGTATTAATGTTGTAGATGTATTTTGGTCGTTTGCTTTGCACGATAACGCAGCAGATTTGCGGGTGTTTTGACTGATATACATACACATTACAAGTTGAGATTCAATCTTTCAAACCTGAGCTCCGCCCCTCCCCGCATAAAACAACAACGCCAAAAAAAAAATGATTCTACAATCTGAATGATGAAGGCTTTTATCGTGATTTGTGCGATCAGTTTTAACATCACTGCGCTCACACCCCACTTTCCCCATCATCTTGTCGTCGCTTGTATGCGGTACCTCGATAAACACCACCCTAACCGAAATTTGGGTTATGACGCCTTTGGATGGCCAATAACGTCCCGCATACTGTGTCAAAATTTGGACTTCTAGCGTCAGTTGTATCGTGATACGACTGAATACGATTTCTCGAAGACATAACTGCGAAATTTAATATTCATGCAAAGCACCGATAAGAACACATATCGGAATATTGCACCAAATTTTGTTTAAAGAGGCACTTGATCAGACACTTTATAAAATGTCACTTATCTGAAAACTGCGCTGCGCAATAGCCCGATAAAAGCCTTTGTCGGCTTGTACACTTAAGAATGCTAGTGCTTCTGAACCGACATGAGAAAATGTTGAACTTCTTTACCCAGCAATGTCAGTGACAAAAATCGACAGGGTGTTATTTTTCACCGTGGTTCAGACATCTCTAACTCAGCACTTTAAAACTTGTTACATATGTACATTCTCCATATTCACAAGTAGAGATTGCTTCAGAAGAATCACTTTGTTAATTTCTGCCTCTCATGTAAAACTTGAATTTGGAAGGCAGCGCGGTCGTATGGTTTGTGGGTTTGTGAGTCGTACTCAGAAACTGAAGACTGTCAAGCCTAAGGTTTGTGTGTTAGACCCATGGGTCGGGAGGTTTATGTTTTCTGAGGAAAGACCCTTCATTCCCATTTCCCCACTCGACTCATGTGTAAATGGAGACCTGGCTTTAGAACTGGGGCGGCAGAACAGGGCGTTACACCGCGGGCGATCAGCAATGACTTTGCATGTGTTTCATTTGTAATATTGTGTACTTACATATAGGCCTATGATGTTCACTATTCTATATGTTTGTATTATGAACGAGATGTATATCAATGTATGGCATTGTACACAAATTGCCCTATGGGGAAAATAAGTTCTATTTTCATTATATTTTCATTTAAAAATCGGGATTCTGCATCATTGCAATGATGTAAGAGGCTTCATGATTTCTCTCATGTGTATTATTTTCAGCTGAGAATATCTCACCCCCGTAGTCCAGCATATTGCTGTTGCTGACCACCTGACCATTTAGATAGAAAGTGGCAGAATCGCTCAGTGTCTATCAGTGCTAAATGCTCATCACATGCACCTGCGTTGTGGACACGTTCGGACTACAAATGGAGATAACGGCGCAGTATGCCGGCAGTTATGAAGTCCATTACGCATCAACTACTGTAAACCTCTATTTTATATGCATATTTGTTTTTATGCTTTATATATAAACAAATTTATTTTTAGACTATAAATATAACTATAACACACACACACACACACACACACACACACACACACACACACACAAACACACACACATACAGACAGACAGACGGACCGAGAGAGAGGCAGACGGACAGACAGACAGAAACAGAGAGGGACAGAGAGAAAGAGACCGGGACAGAGAAAGTGAGAGGGAGAGAGAGAAAGAAAGAGAGAGAGAAAGAAAGAGAGAGAGAGACAGAGAGAGAGAGAGAGACAGAGAGAGAGTCCGTCTCATAACCAGTTGCGTGTAGCGTAAATCCACTGGGTTTGGACGCCATCTTGCTTACGACAACGTTTGTAGGAATTATTTAACAAACTAATATACCAACCTACAGAAAAAACATAACATATACACTGTGATGCCTACAAATTTCTTTTTTTATGACATTTTAAGGATTTATTTGCACCACCTTGTCATGCTTGTGTACCTGATCGTAAACTGCCACATTATTATCACAGGCCTGTTTATTATTTTGATACACCGATGTAGGTCTATAGAGCCCCACAGTAGAATAATGCTGCAATATTTGTGATGTCAAATTTTGCGGTAGATAGTACGAACGACTGTTAAATGGCAGTAGATTTGCCGGGCTGTCAGACTTACCCTGCGGCAATCCGAACAACCAAAATGAGACCAGACATCGTCGTGCATTCAGCAAGCTCAAAGCAGATGCTGCTGATTGAGCTGACAGTGCCGTTTGAATCCAGGATGGACGAGCAGCATGCGTACAACTGTTCTCGAACTAAGAAGAGCAGGAATAACGGCTAGAGTAATGGCTGTGGAAGTAGGGGCAAGAGGTATGGCGAGCACCTCGGTTTTCAATCTAAGTTGCTCGGAATACGAGGACGGGCTTGATCACGCACTCTGAAGGATCTGGCAGAGACTGCGGAGAAGAGCTCATCATGGATATGGACCAAGCGTAGTGAATAGTGGAATGTTGCACAGTAAGTTTAAATATATACCTAAAATGCAACATCCACTATGGCTTCATCATGGCAAAGATGAAATGAAGCAAGGAAATAAGAAACTGGAAGTTGCGGGTTCAAATCCCTCACAAGGCGGAAAAGAAAAACCAACAGAAGGATAGTTGGGAGTCATGACCCAAGTGTGGCCCAGCCCCTTTAGAGTGTGAGGAAGTCAAAGAGCCGAAACACTTGTTAGACAGGGATATCTTTCTCTGAAGCTCTTCTGTTGCCTCGCTCTCCGAGCAAGAGAATTTCTTATTTACAGGAAACTTTGCACCTTGATTCACTGAATGCGTGTGAGAGAAAGAGAAGTAAAGAAACGTATGGAGCTCTTCCTCCAGCTTCTGTTTTTATAAGTGGCTGACCAGCAAGACTGCAAGACTGAGGCCTGGGTGAATTCGTTCAACAGTGGCATTTTCTTTATTCTTCTATTTTACCATGCTCCACCAGGATAATCGGACCAAGCGGTCTTCTAACACTCACAGGGCACAGCAATATGCCCTATACACACTTACATCATTTTCAGAACCGAGTTTTCAACAATTTGACTCCTGGCAAAAATATGATGTCTTTACAGTAATCTTTCCGGCGCGAAAGGCAGAGGCAGAAGAAGGGATAAGAGGATTGGTTTGAGATGATGTTCGCATTATGAGCATCTCGCATTTTAGAGAGCGACCACGGGGGTCTTGATAGGGCCGGAGACGTTGCCGATAAGCAGGAAGACAAACTAATGAGTCTGGGGAACAAAGGCCGACACTTGTAAGCCGCTGGTGGGCGTGTCGGAGCGCAGGTCTCCTTCCCGCGGAGCTGCTGATGATCGTGGCTAATGAAAAGCCTCTTGTGGAGCCATCCTCCCTCGCTGGAGCACTCTTATCATCACGGCTCTCATCCAGAATGTTATGGGATTCCAACTTCCATAATAGCTCCTCATACTTGCACTAATAACTCGCAGGCCTACACTTGTACCGGGGTCTCTCTATCTACCGCTCGTTAAACGCTTGTGGCGGTGTACTGATGTTTTTGCGGGATAACGACAGCTAATTTCCTTCATACTCTTCCACGCCATCAAAATTTGGCTTCGCCTCGCGATAAGGAAATTTTACTGCTTATTGACTGTTAGGCAGAAAACATTAACGTCGTTAAAATATTAATTCATGCACTGGCAGTGATGCACCTCATTTGCGTAAGAGTATAAAACATTGCCCTCACGTGGCGTTCCCCTCCTTTTCCATCCTTCCTCTCAACCCTTGGTAAAACACACAGGCAGAAGGCAAGAGTTTTAACAGCTGGAATCCAGGTTCGAATTGGTGATGAAATTTTCACAGAGGTTTAAATTACTTTGTAACACAATCAGCTATTTGAGTATTTCAAACATAAATATAAGACTGCATCAGACCAGTATTTTATTACACACACTATTCTTATGCTATAGTGAGGACCATGTGAGGGAAGGAGTGGTCGCATCATAAACTGTGCCAAAGTCTCTAGCGAAGTCAGCTTATAACCATGAGTGTCAGGAATGAGTCCTCATTTCCAAGACATCATTTCAGCAGAGTGATATCATTTTGAGGAATGCCCCCCCCCCCCAAACCCACTCCAAAAAATGTTTAAAAAAGGGAGAGAAGAGGAAAGACAGCGGGCCATGTAAGCATATCGTCAGTGTTGAAGTATAATATGGTGTTCTACATCACTAATGTTGTATTTGTTGATATTTAATAAATGAACTACGGGCAGCAAAAAAAAACCCCACAAAAAACACCCAAAAAACATGGGATCATAAACAACCATTTTCGTAGAATGAAGAGGCCTAATTCCTAACATAAGCGTTCCATTCTTAACAGTTTCAGCACACACGTGCCCTCCGACATTATCTTCAGAACCGGCTGAAATTTTTGAAACAAGTGATATCACAATTTACATTTGACTTGATTTATGAAATACGATCATATGCGTCACCAAGGATTCTTTTTACCATCGTAAGAATTATTTTAACTCTCCATGTTGAATCCATGTTGAACACATCCAGTGCCGGTGAACTAATGCAATTCTTACGATGGTAAAGATCCCACTGTTAATGCGGAAGCTCTCAATTAACTTAAAATATATAATTTTTTTAGGGATATTAAGCCCAAATCACCTATGTCCACTGCGTCATCTAAACCCTCAGAGCTGTCCTCAGGATGTAGCTGACTGCTGCAGTGGGTTCTCCTTCAAAGCAGTCTGGGCTCAGAGGCAGAAGGAGCCTGTTAGCAAAATCTCCTATCTGAGCATTCGTCTTTGTGGAAGTTTCTTAGACTGTCAAATGGCACTGGTAGTGATATGTCATCATTGTCACTGTCACTAGTCAGACTGTCAACAGTGGACCTCTGGAGCATGTGAAAATTTGCAATTTTGCCGAAAGTGACGTGGGTAGGTTCTATATACTTCATGTAAGCTTCATACTCCTTGTTGGACAAAAGTCGGTCATCTCAAGACAGTGTCGTCAGTACTATTATAAAATAAAAAATAAAAATATATATCGACCTTTGAGTAGAGCCGCGCATTATTCGCATTCTTTCATTATTGTGCAGAGCAGTTGTCACTAATGAAAAACTTCATCCTTTTTACTTATCCTCATTTAACCTATGCAATGACTGTATTTGAAGCTGCACTTCATGTCTTCAGTTCAGTGGATGCAATAAACTACTGAGGAGGTTTTAATCACTATAGACATTCTTGTGCGAGGAAATTGTTCATTGACACAAAGAGTCATATCAGACAAGGCATTTGGAAACTGTAATGCAATGTGGCCTCTCCTACCATTCCCCTTCCCAATATGTCGAAGAGGTAAGGGAGTACTTTCTTCCTCACAAACAGAAAACTCATATTTAGCCCACCAAGATTTACCTGATTCTGAGAAGATAAGTCTTCTTGCCATTTGGAAGGTCCATTTATTTAAGTTTTTAATTTTTGTTGCGAGATATTTTATAGACTCACACAGTAAAATAATGTGAGCGTATGTGTCTTTTTTAGAGGAGAGAGGGAACCAGGGCAGTCTTGTTTTTACACATCCGGGCTGAAAATTGGAAGCAACTCTTCATTATGCTGTTGCCTATAATGCTGTGTCTGGGATAGCCCTCAGGACTCATCAAATTTACCCAACTAAGTATAGTTTCTAATTATAAGTTCCTTTGACGTGTTCCATAACCGTGGGGGGCGTGCACAGTTTTCATCCTATCGGAACTGCTCGCGCGCCTGTTTCCTTTCCTGGTGAAATTTTCAAGGGAAACGCCTCGTAAGTGAAAACATTTGAACCGGAGCAATAAACACGCAAACGATGTTTAGAGAATCATTGGTCTCCACCCCCAAAGACGCCCCTGCTGCGCTGGGACGGAACTGGGTTTGATCAGCGTCACGTCACTTGTGTACTTAAATTGCGGTTTACCTTGGTTCTCTTCTTGTAATGAAGACATATCCTACACAAAGCGTCCTCGAGGCCTCACGTCATTAGAGAAATGGTAATAACTTTATCAGGACCAGCCGGCGGACAAGACGATTTGAAATATTTCCACGATGTACTTAATTAACCACGGTTTTATTGGTCCAGTTACCGCCACTTTCAAAATGTTATAAAACAGGAAATGCTTTTTAAACTGCTATTACATACTGCTTACAGGGATCACCACGTGGCGTCATTCGTACGCATAATCACATCTGTTGTGGGGATGAATTGCTAAAAGAGATTATATTATCACCGTTCAAACAGTTATATAAAGGATGGATGTTTCAGAAAAATATAATGTTGGCTGCAAATTTTAAGAAAAATCAAAACTTCCGTTGAAAGATTATGGGCAGGAATGGCACTACAACCCCTTATGATGCACAAAGAGTCCTAAGGAAAAAACAACAACAGATCATGACTACAAAAACTGGGTATATGCGAATGCACGAAACGAGTTACTCTTTCTGATCCGAATTCCGGGAAAGAATTAGGTGTCTGTGTGTGGGGTGGGGCAGATCATGACTACAAAAACTGGGTATATACGAATGCACGAAACAAGTTACTCTTTCTGATCCGAATTCCGGGAGAGAACAAGGTGTCTGTTTGTGGAGTGGGGCTGGGGGAGAAGAGAGCCTCATTACAGAATTCCTGTTGCTTTGGGATGTTTAATTAAGTTCATATTGGATAATAGATGGTTCTCAATTAAGTTCAACAAAGCTCACTTCCGATTTGAGCAAAATGTAAATGTAAATAATATAGCCATTCCTTCATCAAATCTCGCTTTCTAACCCCCAAAAAACGCGTCAGTCAATAAAAGCCTATATAACAGATAATATCAGCGAACCATATTCCTCTGAATAAATGGAAAAATATAGAGTGGAAGCAATGATTGTTGGAGTTGTGGACCATGCCCAGATGATAGTGTATGCAAAACAACTGAGAATGGTCTATTCGAAAACATCGGTAATTTCGACCCAAAATAACTGACACCTTCTTCCCAATCCACAAACAATGAAGGATGTAAACATGAATTTAAAAAAACAACAAACAAACAAAGGAAACCAGAAAGGAGTGATATAATATGTAGATTAATATGGCAATGATATTTTCTGTCTCTCATAAACAACATAGACTACAGTATGAGCGATCTATATAAAAAAAACAAGACATAGGCCTATCTTTTTAGACTTTTTAAGTGAAAGCAATGACTGGTTGCTCGCGTTCCAGTTATTAATGTAAGACCAGTTAGAAGAAAGGATTCATATATTGGCGAGTAGAATCATTAGTTATTCTCTTCATGTCCATCTGCTGTGAGAGTTACCTTTCACGGGGTCAGGTCACACCTCTACCTCTTTCCTGTCCCTTTCTTTATCTCTCTATGTCCGTCTCTGCCCTCTGCGCCCATGGATTCTCAGTCTCCCTCCTACATTTGCCGATGCTTGGCCATCAGCCATTTCCTCGAAACGCTTCAACAATGGATATGCCATCACGCACAATAGGGAACTCAGTACATCAGGTCTATTTGAAAACAGAGTGGCTTAGTGAGCCCATGCTAGTGACAGGCCTAAATTTGCATTTTAATTGAAGTTATTGCTTCCTATTTGCCTGCCGACGACGCCGTATTTTTTCCACTTCAATTTCGCACGCTTGTGAGCACAGGTATCCCTTTTGGATTCTGACTCCGAAGAGAACCCGAGACGACTTGAAAAGGCCATTATGAAATTGCCTCCTTTACAGGGCAATAGAAGAGGGATTTACTGTATCTTCGCATCATATTAGCATAATTTCTCAACAATAAAACCTCGATTATCTGGAACTCCGGGTAATGAATCTGCGTCTGCAGCTCCTCCCATTTTTGGACCCTCTGTCGTTTGGGCCCCAGAGGTCAGAGAACTCGCTTGACGCCAGATCAGTATCTGGGAGGATTCGTCCGCTATCCACACTAGAAGCTGTGACTTTAGGGCTGTCTTGTTTGCCTTTCAGTGGAGAAATTGAAAGATAAATAGATAACCCTCTTCAAGGCTGGCAAACAGCACAGTGTAAAGTGAAGGACGCAGAACACTGAGCCACACACACACAAAAAAAGGGGAAAATAAATTAACGGAGAGCATAAAATGAGAGAGAGAGAGAGGGAGAGAGAGAGAGAGAGAGAGAGAGAGAGAGAGAGAGAGAGAAACATGGAGAAAGACAGAGCATGAATGAAAAAAAAATTATCAAGATAGAAGTCAAAGAGTACGACAGTGAAAGGCAAAAACAGAGTAGAGAAGAGGTCTAGAGGAGAAGTGAAACCGTGAAACTTTCAAGACGAATGGGATTTTATTTGAACGTTTATATCTGCGTTGTATTATGATAAGATCCACGACAACTTTCTAAGTAAGGATACTGTCACAGACAGGGGCATGGAAATCCTGAGAGACGCTCGCAACTGTCGGAGAAATAGACTATATCAGCCAGAGAGCCACAAAGTCCTGCGAGTATCAACACCTACGGCGCAGGAGTCATGCGATATCCTGAGTTGTGTTCGAATTACGGCGCCGACTTGGCGCTCTGCTGGAGATAAAGTCCCCCACGTCTCCTCGCGCCACACAGTGTGACGTCATTTTTATTCCTCGTCGCCGTTAAATTCCGTTAAAAATGTGCTACAGGAGCAATAATGGAGCAATTATGCACTTGTTATTTGAAAACGTAACTTATCACCTGTTGTTTGAAGAGTATAGCGCAAGCATAAAGTGAGATTATAAAGTTTCATTCATTCATTCATTCATTCATTCATTCATTCATTCATTCATTCATTCATTCATTCGTATAAGAACCCCATTGTCCCTTGCCGTGACTAGGTACGGCCCCATTAGCGTCTTGATGTTCGTTATTTCTACAGATCACTAAGAAAACTTGGGACAACTGCAGAACTCGCTTGCATTGTTGGAGCATTGTCCAATTGTCCGTCCGACGATCATAGCTGACAGCAGGACAACGGGCTCCAATGGCAAGCAAAACAACAGGGCTGACGCCAGAATCTGTTAAGTGTGCCCGACAAAGGTTGTACAAACTACAACAGTATCGTAGACCACACCGGCGTTTTGACTGTAGCCATTTTCCGAGGACGCCGGACAACTGTCTTCGACGCTCATTTGTCGCATGCAATTTGCCCGCCCAGCGAGCGGTGAAACACGAGAGGCACTCGGACGTGTCCATGCGGACAGATGAACCCACAGAACGAGACAAAGATCACAAAGACCCATCCGAGGCACCTCACTGTGTAACCAAGGGTTTCGTTTCCGGAAATGATGAAATTTACAGTCTTGTCATCTCTCCCTTCCAATACTGTCGCCGTCGTCTGTTCCCTAGAGGTAAAACGCAACGGTGTGATCTTCTTCATGGGAAAGAAATAGTGTTTCTCTTCACATTTGCGTAGTCCATGGTAATGATGATGTAGTATCTTCATGGGAGACTGTTTTGTCATAATACTTGTACCAGACTATACTTTAGATAGAGGATATACTTACCTGCACAGTACAGTAGGCCTACACATATAGAGGCGTTTGATGTCCGTACCCGACACAGTTACGAAGGTCCCCCAATGTTGACTAATATTTTAGCTATGTTGACTATTATTTTAGCTACTCAAGTCGCATTTATAAACATAGTTTACGTGATGGGATATATCAAATGTTTAACAAAGAGATGTGATTTAAAGAGAAACACTTTAGGCAAATTGATTGTTTCCAAGAGGAGTCTCTCGGATCGCGGACAGTTCAGACGAAACAAACTGTTCCTGTGACATTCACCAACGTCACCGGACTTCGTGGATGCGACTTTTAGACTTCACGCTGTCATGATCCTTTTGCATACTGTGACCATTGCTCAGCTCACATTGTGGTGCGGAGTTTAAATCACCGTCAGCGTGCAAGGCATGCAGAAAGAGCTACATCCTTATCGCGTCCTCTGAAAATTCAGTTTGTGGGGGGNNAAAGAGAGACAGACAGACAGACAGACAGACAGACAGACAGACAGACACAGAGAGAGACCCACCGTTTTTTCCGGTGCTCCGGAGACGAGAGAAGCGGGAACTTAGCCGGAATAGAATTTCAGCCAACAATCCGGGGTAGAAAGAGTAAATAATTATAGAAATTGAAAACCCACTATCCAATAATCATTCCCTTACATGCTGTTGATCTAAGAGCGTGCCAGTCGGTGAGAGAGACTATGTGTTGTCGAAGTGGGTGACTTACTTGCATCTTGCTACAACACAGCACATTCATGCTGGAGTGATCCAAGGGGGATAATCTGTCAGCGGAAATGACCAATCCCTTCTGAAAAGAAAGGAAGAAAAATTCATCGCTGCCAGTGAGACAAGGGTCTTAAGAGAAAAAAAAATGCTGTTGCAGTCAGGATGTTGATATGGTTGTTGTTAATTTAATTTACAGAGAAAGACATTCGCTTTACCTGAAACGGAATGTTAAGCTTTGAGATCTTGGTCAGAGAGTATCATCTACAAGATATATATANATATATATATATATATATATATATATATATATATATATATATATATCACCCAGCCTGGAAATGAGGACAGGATACAAAACTGATATCTTATGAGACCTACCATAATGAGGAAATGCGATATGAGAAGTCTGACGCGGGTGGGGATTACTCCGATCCTCATCACGTCATGCAAGAGGGTGATGATAACCATGCTATGATAGATAAGAAATGCATAATAAAGCCGACCGGGTGTCCCCTTACTTCCAGTTTTGGAACTGCGGAAAGTCATTAACATTTAGACGATACCTTACAATTAACACTCGCCCCGAGAAATTGAATCGGATGAATATAGGAGTACTAGGGAATTAAGTTACATGGAAATATATACGTCGTGATGTGGGTGGCATAATATAGTAATCAGCCATATCTTTTTTGGTCTCTTAATTACAGTTTTCGAAGAGGTGAACATTTCTTTAAGATAATTTTTTTTTGGCTACAGCCAGAATGTTCAAATTACGAGCAGTAGGCCCTGATGGTGTCTTCAGGAAGCATTGTGTCAGCGAGTATTACGTTAACATACGTTGGTATCTTGATTTCTCCTGTTTCCTGTGTCTGTGTGTCGCGTCCTCCCGAACGCAGGAGACTAACCGCTCGACAAGGGGGCGTGTCTTACCCGTCAGGCACTGTCGTACGAGGGCGCCTCCGGCCGCCACTGTGGCGCGCCGAATCTTTTGAGACCAGAGATTGAGTTTCAGTAACGTCGACGGCAGACAAGCATGGTTATTTGTCACAGTAAATGTTTTTGTCCCTTCAGCTAACTGCTCCACAAGTTGCAAAGCACTGGATAACCCGGTCCATTCATTTAAAACCTTGTCAAGTTCAGGGCAGAGGTTGCGGCTGCGCAGAGATTTTCAAAGAGGCCGCCCCTCCACATGCACTGTGTAATGAATGACATGACTGTGGAGTTTTACTCCTCCAAGTAGTATTTAGGGACAACGATTCCAAGCTAAGGTTCTATGCTCATGACAAGTTTAGTGATTCCATCAATTAATAGGATCAAATTTGCGGTCCATGCCTGTATATCTACACTTTTGCATATAGTTCAGTCTGATATGACATGCATGAGGTTAAACTGAGATCACTTTAGGTATGAAGATGCCAGTAGCACCTGGCATAAAAATATGCAATTTTAAATAGTCCCTATAAAATCAGAAAACTGGCCATGAGGAGGGGGGAAATGGTTAGATTTTAATTTCAAAGGCTTAGATATGTGCTAATACATGTGAAGACTCAGAACAGGTGAGGTTTAGTCACTCAAGTATAACATTTGCGGTTGTTATAAGTTAATGAGAGGTGTAAAACCTAATATAGCCAACAGTGAAAAAAACATTGGCATCTTCATACCTTTAGTTGAAAACAGTTTTCGATTCTTTTGATATATCTTCATTTCCATAGATAGGCTGAGCTGCTCTTTTTACTATGCATATTCCTCTTAAGAAGACTGCAAATAAAGATGATTGTCATTTGTCATTGTCATGACTGCTACAGAGTTGTTTGCGTTTCTTTTCCTCAACAGTGATGTATCAGAATATTTTCGCGTAAATATAAAGCAAATTTGCACTAGCTGTACCTCATGGGAAAGGAAGCTGAAACTCCAGTAAAATACACACCAGAGGAGAAAGATAACAACAACAACAACAGTTTCCATTTAAAGTAACTCGAGAAAGCTAGCAAATGAAATTAGCAAAAGCATGAAGGCATGTGGCTAATTGTAAAATAATGACAATAATAACAATAATAATAATAACAATATTATTACCGCCCTATAAGTCTCATAGCCAGGCGTATGGGGCTCTTGCGACTTCACGCATTTTTATTTTGCACCAGTTCACAAGTGATGTAACACAATTATATTTTGATTTTACACTAGTTCACATGGTGACGTCATACTATTATATTTTGATTTTACACCAATTCGAAAGTGACGTCACACTATTATATTCTGATTTTACACCTGTTCACGTGGTGACGTCACACTATTATATTTTGATTTTACACCGGTTCACTTGGTGACATGACACTATCATATTTTGATTTTACACCGGTTCACTTGGTGACGTCACACTATTATATTTTGACATTACACCGGTTCACTTGGTGTTGGAATGAGATGTTTGCGACGGTGACATCGACAGAACTATTTTAGCAGTTTAGACAATGTCAAAAACTCAGATGCAGCAAGGGGTGTTCGTGCTTAGCAAAAATCTCCCTCTGTTAGCATTCCCAGAAGAGAAACATATTGGTGGGTGGCAGCATGTATTTTACATTGGATGTGTACTATTACCTATCCTAGAGTTATATAACCAAATTCATTGTGACTTGATATGTTACATTTTATGTTTGGCACATAAAACATAAAGGACAGGCTTTCAGAAGTGTTTTTATCCGTTGTAAGTAATAAATCAATGCCGTCTAGGAATTACATAAAAAATTTCATTTTGTCCCGTCTTAAAATCTGATTATCTAAATTAAGATTAAACCATGAAGTTGGGCAAACCATTACTGCGGAGTGATTTACGAGTGATTAATGTGGCAATAACTTACTAAATCGACGGAGTTTCGGGAACGATTTCGCATGCGGCTGACGTACTAATAGCGCAGGATCTTACACAGAGATAGGCCGGTACTAGCGCATCTTCTGTCTTTGGGTTATCTTATGCGCGCAGTTTATAGTTTGCAGACCATTGAATTCGAAAGTGAAGTTTGAGGGTACCTTTTCTGATTTTTCGAACTGTTCATGTCAGGTACTATCAAATTCACTTCAATCGTGGATTAGGCAAAATAGAAATCTCATGTCTTCAACTGACATGAAGGTCTAGCCAGAAATGTAATTTTCTGCACGGCTCTTGGCATGTTTTCGAGGTTTACCCACCAATTTATGATTAAAATAAACTTTGAAGCAAAGGCGAATAGAAGAGCGGAAGTCGGTCGACTACCTCTTCTGGGAAAATAAACGAAACTTTCATGATATGATTGGACAAACATGGACGTCCTCTCATTCGTATTTTACAGTAGACGTCGGTTAATTCGAAGCTTGTCGAGCTTTAAAAATCGCTTCATTCGAACGATTTTTAAAGTCCCACCAACCTTCCTATAAATATAAAAGTATGCGTTCACTCCTCCGAAAAAGCCACCATGACTTGAATACCACTAAACATTTTTTTCTACGTTCAGTCATCTGAAATTTGGTCACAATGATCTGATCCTTGCTGTTTAAACTCGTGAGTCGACACAACTGACAACTGTCAGGAGTATGACTAATAGTCTGAACGTTTTCCTAAGGGCAGGTGGTAGTTTGTGTGCGTCTCCTTTCGCAGACGACAGCCATGAGAAAAAAAAAATAAGTAACGGTGTTCGGAAGGGGATACTCAAGAAAGCTGCATTTTAGCCATATAAAAGGCACTACTTGTTATGTATTTTGCTATTCTGCTATTGTAAAAACAGACACTTCTTTTAACCGGAATACCGTTAGTCCGTAACAATTTGTTCCGTCTCTTCGATTTCGGTGTAACCGACCTCTGTTGCATTAATTTGCCTGTAGCACAGTCACCTAGCAGGATAATAAAGACCACGAAAGTATGGACGAATCAGCAGTAAAAAAAAAATGACTGCTCATACACGATCAAGAAAAAACAATGTTAGAAAAACAAATGCAGAGTGAAGAAAGAAGGAAATAAATTAAGAAAGAACGAAAGAACGAAATAAATAAATAAATAAATGAATAAATGAATAAATAAATAAATAAATAAGTAAATAAATGAATAAATAAATAAATAAATAAATAAATAAATAAAGAAAGAAAGAAAGAAAGAAAGAAAGAAAGAAAGAAAGAAAGAAAGATGTGCAGAGAGCCGCTACCTTCCATAGTGCACCCATTACTTCACATATCATCGCATCTTAGACTGATCTTGTGGCTTGTGGGCTGTGCATATGAATACTTGTCTGTAGAGCTGGGATGACCAGAGCGCTGTACTGCGGCGACTAACAATGGTTTTGTTTGGAATGCATTTGTAACATTGTATATTTAAATATGTATACTGTTTATTGCTCTACTTATATGTGTGTTAAAAATGAGATGCACTGTGTGCACTGTACAGTGTATGGTATCGTAAAACAATCTCTCTGTAGGAAAAATAAATGTCATATTTTCAGCTTTCAAATTTTTCCATTTTTTTTTAACCTTCAGGTCTCGAAAGCCAACGTAGATTTGTCTCTTTGAGCTAATAAATTATTTTCTTTACCGTCACTTATAAGAACTAAATCATCATGCCTTCTTTACTAGTTTGCAGCATTTACTAAGCTTATGAAGAATGTTGTTTGAGAGATACATCTAAATCCTTTATAACATTCCATACAAAGGTGTCAACAAGCGTTGGTGTTGGAGGACAAGAGTTTCGTACACAAGGCCACATGCGCATACCGCAGTGGATAACCCAAATTTCAGATTAATCTTACAAAATCATAAGAGAAAGGACAATAATCTGCGGCCCTATTGATAAAACTAGAACTTATTCTATAAGACCTGTCCACAAACAGATATTTTAGTCCTGGACAAGTGACCTAATATTGTCCAGTTTGAAGTGTGAACCTATATATATATATATATATATATATATCTTTCAAACACTTTCGTTGTATTACCCTCAATGACTTTCAGGTCATTCCTCAATTTCGTTCAGCTGCCCCATTTCCATCATGAACTGTGTCATACGTTAGGGATCCTGTGTATATCAACAAACTATTGACTTGAATCTGTGAGAAAAACTCCGGGGTGTAGGTTAGGTTGATTNACCCTCAATGACTTTCAGGTCATTCCTCAATTTTGTTCGGCTGCCCCATTTCCATCATGAACTGTGTCATACGTTAGGGATCCTGTGTATATCAACAAACTATTGACTTGAATCTGTGAGAAAAACTCCGGGGTGTAGGTTAGGTTGATTGGGTTGATCCCGTTATGGGGAAATATTATACACCTGTAAAAGTTTGGAAGAGCTGGTTTTACGACGTAAAATCTGTCTCTTTGTGTGAGTAGACAACTGCATACCTCAGCAGCCACAAGAGGACGCCTAGGGTTCCCAATATCCCAGCAGGCCTCGGTACTTTAGAGCTAGCCAATGATCGTCGCAAACACATAACGCGTGGCGTCACGTGGGGAAAATGGCCGCCGTTAGCGGGGTGAAGCGCGAGCCATGCTGCGCGATTTTTCGCCTGGGTAGATTAACGACAACTTCCTTGATTGTCATAGCGCTGGGAGCTCGAAAAAAAAAATCTTACACATGTATAAGAAAATATCTCCTATTTAGGATCGGGCGCTGGAAGATATTTAGCCTATATTTTTATCCTTTTCAGCACCTTTCGTCTCATCATTAGATTTTTGTCCCATCAAATTTATGAATTCTAAGGGTTTATTATAGGAGGAGGGGCAGCAACTTAACAAGGTTAATCAAATGGTAATTTAAAAACACATTATAGAGGTCGTTGTTAATGTCTCTCTCTCTTTATGGTGGATTTGCTTAACAAGATGCGCGCGAAAAAGACGATCAGAATGTCTGAGTCTTCACTCATTTGTTGTGTTAATGTAATTGCGGAGTCTGTATACAAACTGCATGTGGCAGCGGCATGTGTTGTTATTTTTTTGGCTTAAGTCTTCAATATGTGCTAAATTTTGCTACAATTTGTTCCTTGCGAAGAAGGAGCGCGCTTCTAATAATTAGGCCACGATTACAGTGCACCGTTTATATTTTATTCATTTTACCAATTTTTATCTTCTGATGCATCAACATTATTGTATAATGGCGATGTGGATGGCTTTTCAAGATCTATTTTTTGCTGGTATTGGTGTTGTAGAGGCCTCCACAGAACATCATAAGGATACAGTAGAATTTGGAGTTCTTTATACATGGACGATAAGGGCAGATGAAGATGAAGACAGATGGTGTATCTGCAGCTGTAACTTTGCACTACACGCACACATAAAATGCAAACTGTGTCCCTAGGCGAACATTTTTGTGAAGAACACAACTTGCGGCAGAGACGTTTTGCATATTTTCACATGAATATAGTGCAGCATTATTATACACCCAATCGACTTGCCCCACGCGGACTGGGCATTTTAACTAGAGAAGTGCAACAATAGATTTGAAAGATCGAATAAATTATTTTATTCATTCTTATTATCTTGTAAATAGGTCAAATCAGTCAAAATCTTTATTCTCTCATGATCCATCTGACTGTCTCCCTCCCCCTGTTTCTTTCTTAGTTTTTTCCTACCTCCACCCATTCTCGGGGCCGTTGTTTTTTTTTTTTTTTTTGCAAAGAATTTTGGAAGTTTATCGAATAATTTCATCAGTTCCTGTGATCCTCTCGTGCTGCAGTTTCCGTCTTTCCTGTGCTCTACATCTTTCTACAGCTCAACAGTTTTATAAATTATAATAACTATCTTGGCGCTGCTCATCAACCATTCATTTTCTTTCACGCACGATCGGTTATTGGCACTTCTGGACTTCTCCTTGTGGCAAGGAATATATGACTGTATGTTTCGCTTTCTTTTGCTAGGAAGTGACTTAGTCGTAGACAGACGTGAGAGACTCAAAGTGTGTTTGCACTTCGCGCAGAAAAAAAAAATCCACTCACTCAGGCGAGTATGTTAATTGCATGCATGTACAGAGCTATGTTCCCTTCGACATACACTCATCAATATCATTGCTCTGCTTACAAGTGAAACTTTTACATAAAGAAACTGTCCGCCAATTTATCTCTGCTCATCACCTCCAAACGGCGCGTGAGTCGTGCATGCCCGGCGCTCAGCCTCGGCGCCACAATTCTTAATAGCATTAATACCAGAAGGCCCGAAAAAATGACTTGTTAGCATAACTGCGGATGAAAATAACTTATTAGCATAACTTTGTGAAAACTCCCTTTAGTTTCTCAGCCTCAGCGTTCCGATGGCGTCAGTTGACACCGTTCAAGATAGGGCGAGCTATGGGAGAGCAAATTAGGCAGTTGATAACTTAGCGATCTCGATGTGTGTGTGCCGACACACACTACTCACCTTAAAGACTGTTAAATATATCATCACACGCACTGGTGCACGCGCGTCTGTCCTCACGAACGTGAGCCAGCAAGCACGGGAACGACAGAAACATTAGGAGTTCGGGCTGTAGGAATTCTGAGCGCTCAAGTCCAGCGCCCACCTACCACAGACAAAAATACTGGGCATAGTTAGTTGTTTTGCAGGGGGTAAGGCGGGGGGAGAGGGGGAGGGGGAGGAAGGAGCTTTTCTCAGTAGCATTGAATAGGCAGGGAGGCAGGAAAGCAGGAAAGCAGGCAGGCAGGCAGGCAAGCAGGCAGGCAGGCAGACAAGCCAACAGACAGACAGACACACAATGTTTAAGGATCATCTTCAGTTTTCATCCACAATATTGACCAACCCCTTTTATTTTCGAAGCAATATCGATTTGTTTTTGACACTCACACCGAACTAAGCAGAACTAACCCACTCCACACGTGAACTGAACAGACTTCAGAACTAAACTTACCCCGTACGTATATCATACTGAACTAAACAGGCTCCAGAACTAACTACACTCGGTGTAGTTCAAATTTGATTAATATCTCAAGCGAAGTTGGGTACCTTGGTTTTGCGCCATCCTGCACCAGGATTGTGCAGAACTGAGATCACATGAACGCAGTTCGTGAACTCAAGTTCAGTCCATGGAACTTGCTCTAGGCCTAATAGCTATTTTAGAAGAACTGACCTGGATCTGAACTGTAACTACTTTGGGTGCTTGATCTGAACTTCAATTTTCTATCTAAATTTTAGTTCAGTTCACATTTACCTCGGCAACCAGAACAGAATACCAATTTCCTAAGCAACGGGATCTGATCTAATCTGGAATCTACTCAGCTGTAAATATAGAAATAAGCTAAACTTGATCTTAGGGCTTTTCTCCCGTGGCGAAATGAATTTGATCTGAACTTTCTTTCTTGGCGAATTTGCCCAACCCTGTCATGCACACGAAGGTCTTGGTTTTGCGCCATCTTAGTTTTGAGCTACCGGACTCGAGTACGGTATTCTGCTGATAGTTGTGTTACTCGTTTAGCCCGAGCAATTATAACAAGTTTCAAGTTTATTTGTTTAGGCGAAAGCCAACCATATACATTGTAATGTCACATCAATACAAAGGAATAAATAAAAAGGGGAAAAAAACAGCCACAAAAAACCCCAAAATATAAATATATAACTCTTACTAAATTACATTTCCCTAATCCTTCCTCTCTCTGTCTCACTCGCCCACTAACTTTCTCTCTAACTATCTTACACACACTCTCTCAGTCACTCACTCACTTACTCTCCCCATCTAATGTTAAGAGTTACAACTTCCACAACATCCCATTTGACCAGACACATATATGTAACAGAAAACTAACACCCTCCCCACCTCACTGCCAGAAACGGAACTAACACATAAACTGTTCATATTCTCTTAAAATGTGGTAGAAACCCATTTCTACGTTTTTTTAGTTCTTTATTATTATTTGAATTTAAGAGATTCAGGAATCTAGCCATACTAGGTTTTGTTAAGAACCATTTAGGACAAAATATTTCAGTCTTATGTGCTCAAATCTTGTGATTCTACAATGTAGTGGTACTCATCTTCTAACAACTGAAATCACTGCAGAAGAAAAAAAAATCAGAGTATGCTCTCTGAGCACGGAACAAATCTTACTAACCCATGACTAAATACTGTGGCTGAATCCTCGTCCAAATATCGTCATAGAGGAATGTGCTGCAGGAAAAGTATTATCATGATGAATAGATTTGAACTTTCCGTGTTATGTTTTTATGAAAGAAAGAAATTATACTCAGAGGCGAAAGTAACGCGAAATGTCCATCGTGCTAACAGAGCAAATAAAAGTTTCCAAATGTGAGTACTATTTACATATCCTATTGAGCAATGGTCTGAACCCTCTAAAGCGACCTCATTCGAGCACTTCAGTGTTTTGATTGGTCGCTTACGCCACAAACAAGTAAACAATGAAAACAGCCCACGGGTACTCACTTGTAACATCGTTCGATTTCTGAGTTTGTGCTCATGAGGTCACGTAGGCGTGGCCTATAAATTCGAAGCCTCGAAATGTAAGATTCAGTTGAAACAGAAAGCAGTATGAAGATGCCAAGACTTATACCGGAAAACCGTGAGAGGGCCATTGGACGGCTGCAGGCTGGTGACTCAGTTGATCGTGTGGCAACTGCTCTAGGCGTCCACGTGTCCACCATCTACAGACTGCAGAACCGGTTTCGAGCCACCAACGCCACCAGGGATCTCCCCAGAAGTGGTAGACCAAGGGCGACAACTGCTGCCCAGGACCGCCTCATCGTGCGCCAGAACCGGGTAGATCCGTTCCAGACAGCCGCTGAGACCGCCCGGAACACCATCGGAAGAACTGGACGAGCACTGAGTAGCAGAACCGTGAGGCGGAGATTGCAAGCCGCGGGCCTCCAGTGCAGGAGGCCATGTCGTAGACCAGTTCTGACCCCTCGGCATCGCCGTGACCGCCTTCAGTGGGCTCAGGCGCACGTCAACTGGAGGAATAGACAGTGGAGACGAGTGCTGTTCACAGACGAGAGCAGATTCTGCGTTGACCCTGCAAATGGACGCATCCGTGTGTGGCGCAGAGACCTGATGCACTACGCCAATGCCAACGTCTTAGAGAGAGACCCTTGGGGAGGTGCAAGCGTTATGATTTGGGGAGCAATCGCCCTGAATCAAAGGATTGGACCAGTCGTCTTCCAGAATCTGGGTCGTGGACAAGGAAATGGGGTCACAGTTCAGCGATACATCGCCCAAGTTCTTCAGCCTCATGTGGTGCCCTTTTTCCAGAGGCATCAAAATTTTCTTTTTCAGCAAGACAATGCGAGACCTCACACTGCCCGTGCAACACAACAGTTTCTGGGGCAGAACAACATCAATCTTTTGCCTCATCCGTCCCGTTCGCCTGACCTCAACCCCATCGAACACGTTTGGGATGCTATCCAGAGAGAGCTCAACCAGCTGAGACCACGACCACGCAAAGCTCCTCAACTGGCTGCAGCCATTGGCCATGTGCGGGCGCAGATCCCAAATGGACAAATCAACACTCTAGTCAGCTCTATGACACAAACATGCAGAGCTGTCATTGCAGCCAACGGAGGTCACACGCGGTATTGACTTTATGCTCCAAGGTCAAAGTCATAGACTCAATCCAGTGACGTAAAACAATTACTGAAACATTCATCCACTGACACGCTTACGAGTGTTGAAATTTGAAAAATTAAATTTCACTTACAAACTATGATAAACCGTTGTTAATTTTAGTGCACTCTTTTCGTTATTAATGTTTCTCGTTTCTTTTGCCTCTGAGTATATGTTTCACACTGTTACAGGTAAAAGGATTGTGTATTTGGCAAACGGAACTGGTCTTAACGATCCCTTTCCCTGTAAGTACCAGTCCGCTTTGTCATGGGACATATTTACAATGTATTTCTATGTCTGAACTTGTTTCGACTTTCAACATCCCCACTACGCCCTCGCACAAAAATATCTCATATTTTATACCATTTCGCTTTAGACACTAAATATTTCGTTTCTTTTGAAATCGATATGTCGTCGTAACCGTTTTTGTTAAAATACAAACTTATACGTGTTTTTAGTGGCATAAGGCCAAGGTGATACAAAAGCAGTGTTGACAAGGGTGGCGCAAAGCCTATGCTATGGCGAAGGTCAATATCCTATTAAGTACCGATAGTCAGTAAATTATCATTATTTTTGTTGTTGTTGTTATGAATCTCACTGTTACATTCCTCGATTTAGATTACAAATTTGTATTGCAAATCGCTGGCCTACTGTCTTCTTTCAAACAAAACTTCTCCCTGCTCCACTGCTGTTGAATTAACACTGCAGTAGGCAAAAACTGTAACAGGCGGAAGCTGGAAACAATGCAGTGTCGTTCGTTTTTGTTTTTTTTTAACTTTTCAGTATTGCATATGCATAATATAACAGTTGCACTGCCCGGGGAATACAAAATAATTGTTAAGACACTGCTATGATCATACTTGTATACCGTGGGTAAACAAACGGTATCCTAGACATCCATTGTTGCATTGAATGCACCAAAGACTTATTAGCATCGCTGAGTGCACCAAGGCAATGGAAATGGACATAAATTCAGAATGTAAAGGCTGAAAAGGGAACAGGAAATTTGTTACCAGTTTCATTGCGAGGTTGTAACATTCGACCAGGGGAAGGGGATGATTTTCGCCTACTTGTGTCATTGACATACATAAAACCAAGAGTCGTGCAGCCTGTGGCCGTAATTTTATTGCTCGAAGGGCTGGAACAGCTAATTATAATGGGTGTTGTGAAGAGTTCTGGTGAGCAGCTTTAAATGCGTCATTCGGTAAGGGTTGAAAGATTTATCTGTGTTGAACTGAAATGCATTTAAAGGCAGTCGAACAAATTTAATTGGTTGCTTGACATCCTCTCACCTCGGCCAGAATTGATGCCACACATTTATTCACCTGCTCTAGAGCAGGTCAAGTTGCTGTGGGTGATAGGAAGCGGGCATATTTTACTCTCTTAGGCCAAAAAAAGGACAAAGCGGGACTAGACTGAACATGATGTAAATAAAGACGAGCCAAACAAAGTACCTTTTACAGTCCTTTTAATCGTCCACACCAGAAGCGCTACTCGATTGGCTCTTCAGATCTGGTATAGACATTAGACAGTTAATGGAAACAAAGATTAGAGGATCTCCTCGCTTTGCGCAGCCACAGCATATCTTATCTCGCTCGCTTTTCATCTGAATTCAGCCTTCTTTTTCGTATCCTGTGCCTGTAGCATTTTATTTAGCACCCACATCCAGTGAAATATACATGTTCACGCATACAGCACAGCATAGCACACCCGCATCCTGTATTTTCTTTCTTCTGCTGTTTCATTTTGATAGCGCGATGCCACGCATGGTTAGCTTAAGTGCGTGAGTAACCTTTCGTGACCTCGGCTACGCTTTGTCGCGGTAAAGCCCCCTCTTCGCGTATCGTCGTGCGTTTTATGACGGATCGAATTATCCGTAAAACGTTAACTACAGGAGATACATAATAAGCAGTAGCCGAATCAATCCACTGGGTTTAGAGCTGGTTTTACACGCAATAAAAAAGATGATGATAGTCTTCGGGTCTCCTCTTTGCGTTTTTTATCCTTAATGGCCAAAATTTGAAACTCATTTGTCAGCGATGGTAGCTGGAGCAGGGCGTTTTAAGAAGGTGTCATGCCTGAAAAGGAAGTCGGGCCTCAAGACGGCCGGACCCGTAATTAGCAGTGTCGCTATACCTGGCCTGCCAGCCCCGACCGTAATTTGTAGCCGCAATTTGGGAGACAAAAATGGCTGCAGTTGACAAGGCTGAGAATATGATACCTTCAACCTCGAGGCTCACGTAAAAGATATGCCGTTCAGTAGCAGCCAGCAGCACACACAGGGAATCTGGATTATATGGAGGAGAAGCAAGGATGCAAGGGTAGAATGATTGTTGGACTCGATCTGATCTTCTGACAAAAAGCAAGAGGAAAGGAGGATGGTGAGGCTATGGTTGGTTGGTTGGTTGGTTGGTTGGTTGGTTGGTTGGTTGGTTGGGTGGCTGGCTGGCTGGCTGGAAGGATGGCTGTATGACTGGCTGGCTGGCTGGCTGGTTGGTAGGTAGGTTGATTGGTTGGTTGGCTGGCTATCTGTTTGGATGACTGGCTGCTGGCTGACTCGCTCGTTGGTTGGCTGGTTGGTTGGTTGGTTGGTTGGTTGGTTGGTTGGCTAGCTGGCTGGCTGGCTGCTGAGTGGTGGGCTGGCCGGCTGCATAGGTGGTTGGTTGGTTGGTTGGTTGGTTGGTTGGTTGGTTGGTTGACTGGCTAGCTGGCTGCTGAGTGGTTGGCTGACTGCCTGGACGGTTGGACGGCTGGTTGGTTGATTGATTGGTTGGTTGGTTGTGCTTCTACTCCTCCTAGAATAGGCCGTCCTGTTCGGAGACTTCCAAACAGCCTGTTTACCGAGATGAAGATAATCAGGGTATTGTTTGTCAAAAAGTAGGAAGGACATGGAGATACCATTTGGTGGATTTGTACTGGTAGTAGAGTAGACTATAACAATGACAATAACAATGAGTTGTATGTAATGTACGAGACAGCAGAGTTCGAGCTAGGATGAAAGCAGTGGGTCAAGATAATGGGAGTGGGGAGGGAGGAGAGAGAGGGGAATGATTAAACTAATGTTCGTCGTGGTCTAAAGCATTTTTTTTTGGTGCAACTTCAGTTTAAAGGAGAGGTGAATCGTAGAGCAACTTGTCTTCCGTGGCGCCAGGCTCACAGTCGACAAGTGTATCCCATTACACGAGCCAGTCCCATGCTGTAGCTCTCGAGGAGTTCAAGGGGATCTCTGATACTGTTCTGATTTTATTAACCCTCCCATAAAGTTGGCAGTTGCTCCCTCGCCTACCACTGCAGATCATCAAACCCCGTTCGCTATCTCGCGGCGACTCTTTTTCGCACACCTTGATTCCTGGCACTGTGATAAAATACAAATATCTCCGGGCTGCCGTTTCAAGCCAGGCCTGCCCTGCCCGAGGGTGGCAAAGAAATTTAACGCCTCGTTATAAAAATACTACGAAGCACTAAAGCAATTAGGTTGAGGATTACGTTTCGACATTAACGTTTGTTTGGAAGTGGTTCGGAGATTTAGGGTTTGCGTGGCGCCCGAATAGGCAACCTTTGATAAGCTCCTAAAGCCTGGCACGCTAAGGAGTCTGGTCGTAGACACATATACAATCAGTCAAGTTGACACATGGGCCGCCCTACACATACTTATCTAGACCTTATCTGCGCGTGTGGATTATAATGATCATAAAACAGCAGCAACTGCAACAACAATAGAGGGCAATAATTTCCGTTTATCAGTGAGGGATTGTCATCGAACGCATTTAATAGAGCCCGTTGATGCTAGACAGGGCAAAATCATTCTTGTGTTACGAGGAAACAGGGCTGTTGCTGCGTTTTTTGTTTCATTCAGCAAGGGTTTGTTTTCTAGTTTCTGTTTGTTTAAAAATAATATTGTTAACTAGATGAGGTGCCTCGGTGCTGTGCGGGAAAGGACCTGGAAGNNNNGGGGGGGGGGAAGGGAGGAATGGAGAGGAAGGGGGATCATAATACTTGGGATAAGTATACAGACTGGATGAAGAGGAATGGATGGGGGAAGGGGATCAGCACAACTTTAGAAATTTGGCTCTCATAGCGCCAACTTGGCAACTCTGGATTTCAATGTTATGTGCTACTTGGCTGGCAACTGGCAAGCATAATGGTTTGTCAGCCAGTCTTGTTCCTTGTTGTCAGCAGTCACGTGACTGCATACTCTCATTCCCTAAGTTCAAAGCATGAAAGGGCACCTGTAAATCTGAGGTTCCAAAGGGTCATCTTAGGCCATGTATCAGTGACCATTCCTCGCGGTTTCAGGATGCCCTGCGAAATAGGAGACCTCAGCCAAGTTTTCATTTTTATAATATATTAGATGAGGAGGTTTATACATGTATGACTCATTTATCCTGGCAATATTTGTCACGAGACTTCATATTATTATTATTATTATTATCCCACAGCAGATCAGATCACTCAATGGTCTTTTCAGTTTCCTGGTAGTTCATAAGGCCGCTGCTATGGGTACTCACGATTGGCATTTGACAATAACTTTCATTGCTTAGAACCATGTACTCATTTTACTGCAAAAGCAGTTTATGACAAGAGTGAGAGAAAGAATGTGACATGGGAAGCTAGGTTTGAATTTAGACTGTGTTGCTGTACATACCTTGGATTGGACATGCTCAATACCCAATGATAAATGTCTTCACTCTGGAAACTGGAAACCAAGTGGTAGATCAGGTTCAAAACCTCTGATTAGTTAAAAGTGAATTTGTATACGGGTTCATTAGCAGAGTAGAAATGCTGTCCTTCAGACTGATTATGCACAATGGATCTTAGATTTATGAGGCACACACCGAAGTTTTTATACCGACTCTCAGTCCCGAACTAGCTATGCATTATCTCATTTCAAGTGCAAGCGGTATCAAAAAGTATCGCAATTATCGTAAGATACTATTTCGATCCTCAGTACCAAACCAGCTACCGGTCCACTCAGTGCAAAGCGAGTCAGCAGTATCAATAATATCGGAAGTATCGAATGTATTGAAGGTATTGAGGGTATCGAAAGATCGAAATGCCTACCCAATACTAAATATCAGAATCCAAAATAGAATCGATACAATGGGCACAAAGATGTCGAAGACTAAGTATCGCGATACTTAAACAATTAGGTATCGGCCCACCACTTGTCTTCTTAAATAATGCGAAATTTCGAAAGTTTTTATCAGCGACAGAGTAAGATCATCATTAAAAATAATCTTTGACATGCGTTCCTGTTACACAGCTGAAGCACGGTCACCTCTTACGTGATGTAGTTGATGACAGTGACATGGGGAGGCTGCTGACGCGCATTCAATATAATAATATAGTCTAGATAGCTAGATAACACAATGTCATGGTAGAACGTTTTGTGTGTGTATGTATGAAAAGGGAGGATGGCGGAACATCTCATGGAGATTAGTCTAATGTGGAATGAGACAATCGCCACAGGGGCGGGCTCACAGATAGGAAGGAAACCTTTTACTTAACTTTCGAAAGTCTTTACTATTAAGAGTGAAACAACAGAAGGTCTTTAATGGAGGATACCCCTCTTCCCTCCTACACTCCACACCTCCCCTCCCCCCAACCACAAAACCGCTCACTCTACAAAATCTCCTAACAAATGTTTTGGCCCACATCGTGATGTTATCGGAATAGGTCCAGATGACCCAGACTCAGGGCCAATTATTATTTTACGTTTATTTTGACTGGGATAGGGTGGGAAGCCATTTTTGGAATACACAGAAGAGGTCACTACTCGTAAAAATCAGCTGAAGGACTCCGTCACATTCATAAACCTGGTGAGTTCCTTATTGAAAAAGTTTCACGGGCCATGTTTACGCCAGTGGAGAAGTAGTAATGCCCCAGACATGAAAGACGTACCCAAAGTTCCTCGGTTATCGCTGGCCTCTGATTTGTCGCCATCAATTACGGCTCTGCTCGGACGGCCGACGACTGGTGCTGCCGCTCTTCAACTGGAGATAGTACTAACTCTCCCGGACAAAACTAAGATCATGAATAGCTGGAAGGGGTGGGCGGCATTTTGCCGTTTTTATATATAAAGGACCAGATGCTGTCATATCCGCAGTTTAAAAGACAACATGGGAACAAATTAATTGCCACCGTCACTAACAACAACCTTAGGAACATTGCTGACTGCGAAAAAAAAACAACAGAAAAAAAGCAGCGATAATAACTGTTGGAAGACGAGGAGTGACTGCCTCGAGGATTGACTGCCAATACCGCAGAACACCATCATAATAACAGTGACAATAGGTACCTTCCAAAAAGATAAAAGCAGCGACAGCAACCACAGAGATATACTATAAGCTTTTTTATTCAATTTTTGAAATGGTATACGTGAAAAAGAAGAGTGCTGAAAAAGTGTGAAATGCTCCATCGCTGTAGCAAAGTGCAAGAGGAGGCTAGGGGACTGTTTCTTTAAAGTCTAGTTGGACTCAGATTTTCAAAAGCTCAGAGACCGTCTCGGTATGATGACATCTAGAAATGAGAAAGCACACATTAGTTCTCACGATAACGTAGGTCAAGCGTAAAACGGACAGTAAGGTGTGAAAAAAAAAGGCAGATGTTACACCAGCGAATACACAGTTGTTAAAGAAAAATATTTTTCACTTCCTTCATGTGTAACAGTCTCTTTTTAAGTTTTCGCTCAATTCGGCGTTTCACATGGCGTTTGTGTAGCAGTTATCTCCGTCTCGCCACACAGATGGTCTCTCCGCTATGCCTAGCTTCACTTTGGCTACAATCTCCAAAACGATAGAAACATTGACGGCGAATGGTGATCTCACCCTTCCATTTCTCTCCGGGTATTTTGATCCGGTGCATGGCGATATCAGCGGTGGATAGAAGGTATCAGGGCTAATCGCGACAAGCGTTCTCCGCTCCCGTCGCCACTGATGAGGCAGTTTAAGGACTAATTAAGAGATTGGTGAGCAGGTAATGGAATCTGCCCAAACTTTGCATATTCGTGTAGGCCGATGCCTGAGGCAGATAGGGATCATGACTTAGTGATCCCCGACGCCACCTTAGATATTTCTCTTAACTAGGAGAACGTTTTACTGGTCTGGTCTGCCCTACCTGTTTCCAGTTAGGCACTGTGGGTTTAAATGCTGATTTGTAGAGAATGGGCTTGTAAGAATCTGAAGAATGTTGCATGTGCCATTGTAGAGTTAATGAAAACCTTGTACATTTTCTGTTTGAGTGCCCAGCATATGAAAGAACAAAAATGCTCGTTAGGAACGATCTATATGATAAAAGACTTGTATTATATGAACGACAGTGTGGAGTGGATGCATGATACTTTTTAATGTCTGAACGGCCTTGAAAAGACAATTTTAATTGTAGAATCGGACCCTTCCTTTAGTACTTTTAGACGGTAAATAGATAATTTAATTTACGATTCAATTTTTTTCTTTTTTATTTACAGTTGTTAAATATCACGATTTCCTCGTACACCCTAGTAAATTTGATGTATCTATACCGTAGCAAGGCACAGGCAGGTGACCCTGGCCTGCCTGTTCCCTTTGTAAAGGGGTCGTTTTTTAAATATAGTTACTATTATTATCATCATCACCATCATAATTATAGATTAAAAAGCTGATGAGACAAGTCTTGTAGTGAGTCTTCTACATTCGCGGGCTTGTTCATGTTCATTCACGTACACAATATATATTTTCAACGGGTATGGCTTATCATGGGCTTACGAATATGCCTTATGATAATGTATCATGGATCTGCCTACAAACACACATAAAGACTCGTTTCGATTATTTACACACACTGAAAAAAAAATTAGGGAACACAATAGAACCTCACGAACTTGAACTTCAAGAGACTCATTCGTAATGTGGAGCGTGTGAGTAGTTCGTGTTGGTGAGCAAAAGTTGATGTTGGAATTAAGATTGGATTTGAGAGTGGAACAATATAATTATATAATGAGCATGCGGTTGTTTTCGGGAACATAAGGTTCGAGATCATGAGGTGCAGTTCGATATTCCCATTGCCAAGTGATGAATCATCAAAGTTTTATAGAGGACGATAGAACACTTGCGATGAGAAAGACGAATTGTTGTATATTAATTGCTTGTCATCCAACAGAATAAACAGGCATTTTCAATTTAATAATCGACATTTGTTGCGACAGCTTACTGAATTGTGCGAGATAATTTCTCTTTTATTATATGCATACATTTTCTTCTTCCGTATTGTTCATTTGATGTCAGTGTGGTATTGATGCTTATCATGTATCGTATACAGTTACTGATGGCCGCATGGGAAATGGGAAGGTAGGTAGGGTAAGGTAAGGGAAGGGGGCGGAGGTGAGGAGACAGATGGTCGCTAGTGCTATGGGAGTGATGTACATCATGCGACCAAACATGATACAGTATATAACTGCTTTCTTTCAAAAGTGTGTCCAAGTCGTAGTGTAATGTCTCTGCCATACTAAAGGGTCAAAACATGCGAAAGAAATACTTCCAGCAAAATTAGTGCAGCGAAGGACAACATTAATAACGCAGCACAACAGCCACCACCACCACCACCACCACCACCATCACCACCACCAACAAAATTGTTCACATTAGTATTTTTCTTTCTGGACATCTCCACTATTCAACTTGTGAATCTGATTTTTTACACACACACACACACACACACACACACACACACACACACACACACACACACAGAGAGAGTAAGAGAGAGAGAGAGAGAGAGAGAGAGAGAGAAACACACACAAAAACGAGCATAATTGTTATAATAACGCTCTGATTCAGATTCTCTTCTTGTCGCGATGACCTAATTGTCGCGAATAATAAATAATGACTTATCTCGAATCTCGCATGATGATATTCTCACATGTGTATGGGCGGGCAAATTTAGAGTAAACCGGAATGACAGAATTTGGCACTTAAACCAGCTAAACTGGCAACCCTGCTTCGTACTTATAGATAACATGCGATATTCGATAATGTCCAAACAATGACAATGTAGATGTCTACGTAGAAAATACCGTAATGGCCTTTTTCCTTGCGGGTTACCACCCACTATACTATTCATTTGCTAGATGTAGAAGTGCAGTACGCTCTTTGAACAATTTTGAACAGTTTTTGTTTTTTTTCGCAAGTTAAGCTGATCTTCCGAAATTTGCAGAAATTACATCCTCAGTTAAATTTAAAAAAAAAACAACAAAAAAAAACTTATATAGAATTATTTTTATGAAAATTTGCTCTCGAACTCAAACGAAATTACGGAATGGTTTCGGAGATTTAAGCTTGTGAGGTATGACAGTATATAGATTATAGTACTGCTCGCAGGAAAGAGTACAGCTGTAGTATTGGCGAGTGGGCAGTCTTATTCTTACCCTAAGCTGGAAACGGCTGGCATGCAGATATTTTGGCAAAGAGTCGGGTCCAATTTGTCAAAACGTTTTCCCGCCACTTTAGAGTAATGGCACGAATAAAGTCGTAAATCTTACGGCTGGGCTCCGCTCGTACGTAATCCTCTCTATCTATCTTGAAGAGGGAAAAAACTTCCTCTTGGAGCTGCTCCCTACATGTTCCAGACAATTTAACCAGAAAGGCGTAGGCAGCACTTTAGAGATTTTAGCCGAGCTAGAGACTGTCTTGGTGCCCGACGGCAGGAGAGATCTTTTCAAAACGATACCATCGTGACATGAAATGCCGGAGCCAGAGAAAATTTCTGCGGGTGGCGGGATTCAAAGGCGGCGCCTTGTTGAATGCATTGCCTATCGGACGATCATAAGCAGAGAGTTCAGAGCAGAGTAGAGCAGTGCTGTTGGTAGGCTAATCGCTGGCTGGTAATGTTAGGCTAAGACTTTTAACTGAATTCAGTAACTTTAACTCAGGTTACAGAATATTAGTTGATATGGGTAATTGTTACAATACATGGCAGATACAGTACAAGTCGACAAAACATCATCTACATGTACACTAAATGAGGAAGAAAAGACAAAACCACAATGGACACATCATTCGATATGTGTGGTGAGGTGGAGCTGCGCTGTAGCTGCACGATGGTACTTTCTCGGAAGAAAGAGACAACCCCACATATTACATATACTCTGTCCAGAATTCATTACTTTCTGCACATCTAACTTATACTAAAAAGCCCCAACACCGCACATACTCGGAATTATGGATTGATCCCCTGATCAAGTGTGATTCTTTACTCAAAAAAGAGTCTCCTGCGAATGAATTGACAAATGAGATTATGTTTTACTCTAATATTCCTTGGCAAATTCGATTGAGAGACGCCCATGGAACGGAACAAGGAACTGCAGTGCTACCATGTACTTCATTCTGTCTTGTGAACCGGGGGGGGGGNGGGGGGGGGGGGAGAGGAAGAAAAGTGGCGTAGGAGGCAAAGGAGCTGAAGAAACAGAAGAAGTAGAACAATAGAGGCAGAGGTAGGTGTGAAAGACTGCATACAGAGATCTGTATATCTAAACATCTCAAACTGATTTATTTTTGACACCAGGCAATCAGCAGTGAATGTACTGGTGGAATCGAATCTGCAAATATTCCCCGATGTTCGCTTCCCTTTCAAACTTGGTACAAAATCTCATTTTGTGATAGCTAAGTGAGTACTTACCTGCGAGAGCTTGGAAATTTGTCTGAGGCGCCGAGACAAACTAGAGAATCTTTTACACGGGAGATAAGCCTAAGAGGAGAAGAAATGGGCAGATAACTCCGCGAGATATATAGGCCTCTATATAATGTTCTTAAAGTGTGTTCTTTATGAGCGGTATGAGTGCGCATATAACTTTTTTTCTGGAACAGGTGAAGAGTATACGGTTGATTTTTGGAGAGGAGAAAAATCCGCGAAAGAAAGAAAGAAAGAAAGAAAGAAAGAAAGAAAGAAAGAAAGAAAGAAAGAAAGATTTTGCTGATTGGACCGTAGTAGTTCCTAGTTCAACCAACAGCACACGTGCTATGCTGTTAGCAAATCCAGAGGTAACTTTTAAAGCCATATATTGATTTTAAAAAAAAAAAAAAGGGCCGTGTCCACTGGTGGATGATGTGTATCGTTTTACTACTATTTTTACTAGTGACTACTACTATGGAATTCACTGAGGAAAGTGGTCAAAGGTAAGCCCAAAAGCAACGTGGGAACTGGAATCAGAGATGGCAAAGCAGGAATTATCCGGTGGACCATGGATAGAATGGCAAAAGATAGAAGAACTCGGCGGTACTTTAAAGAGCTATGCTCCGTCAGGAGCCACAGTAAAAGCGTGAGAGGAGGAATGAGTAACACGAGTTTGAGAGACGATACTAGACTAGACTACGTCATTATGTTTTCAGCTCTTGTATATGATATAGATTTGGTATCCATCTTGACTGATCCCACTGAGACTTCGTGAATGACTCAGGGTACGGACCTGGTCTATTATGATTTGTCTCTTCATCGGCAAATTTTACCCCAGTCATACGCGATATGACCCATACATTGTAGTTAATGTCCATCCACACTTGATAACCCCGACCACGTCCCGAGCAGGTCATCACCACAATGTCTACTCTCTATCGCTTTCATCCAGCAAACTTACCTGGAATAAAGCAGAGATACCCACTCGGCGGAGACCTCCTACCAAGAAACGATATGCACACAGGACATAGTCATTCCGGTGGCGACAGTCATCGCCTTTCCAACACGCTTGCCTCTTCCATGTTTAGTTGACCGTGTAATGGCAGATTGTCATGGAGAACGGCTACTAAAACTGTGTGTTATAACCGAGTCATAACTGCCTTCAAAGATTGGAGCGACCATTAAGTTTTAAATTGGACTAACCTGGCCACAATACCAGCCTGGCTTGGGGGTAGCTTTAAGTAGGTCATTAAATTTCTTGGCTGGCTTGGCGCAGCCAGGCGCCCGGAGCCGGCGCACTAGGGCAAGACAATGTTCTGGAGGAACAGCATACGGTCGGGGTCTTCATGCAAGAGGAATCACAAGGCATCTAACAAAGGAGATCTCTGTACTCGTAATCACGGAGCTTTGTCCAGGCCAGTTTTCCTGGGTGCCGTGGACAGGTTCAGCCATGGAAGACTGAATACTGCTTAGGTCTTACGTCCCTCCGACTTAACTGGCGAGCATATTGGAGGACACAGTCTGTGGATCTGAGGTGATTTTCGAATAATTTGATGTTGTGGTGTTTAATGTGGCGGAAAAACAGGGAACACTAAACGACTCGAAAACTTGAAAGCGATCCAGATTTGATGCCGATTTCAATAAATGCTCTCCGCCCCCATCCTTTCTCTGTTTCTCATTGCTGATATTGAGCGGAGCTTAAATAGAGAGAGGTTCCCTGACATCGCATGCATCTCCTTTTTGCAACGAGTGTCGTTAATAGCAAATGTGATTTAAGTTTCAGCTCTTTCTCTGGAGCACTTAATGTGACTCTTCATGGGAATAATAGTAGGCTGCATATGCACACGGCACGCCATTCCTTCCAACAATTAGCGTGGATAAATTCGGGAGTGCTGTGTCAGCTTCTCGACTTTGTTCACGAAATTTGCCGGAGCTCCGGGGTAACTTACCAACATAAAAGTCCCATGATATTGTCCTTAATTCATGCCTAAACCCATATCTTAATTTAAAGCAAATTTAGGCTGCCTAACACTGAGGGCATCGCGTACATCTGACTGTTTGGCTTCCTGCATGCGCAATATTAATAGGACACTCGCGTAGAGTTTGGTTTAGGGTCAGGGCCTTGATTTGAGAGAGAAAGAGAGAGAGAAAGAAGAGAGAGAGATACAGAGAGAGAGAAAAAGAGAGATAGAGAAAGAGAGAAAGAGAGATAGAGAAAGAGAGAAAGAGAGATAGAGAAAGAGAGAAAGAGAGAGAGAGAGAGAGAGAGAGAGAGAGAGAGAAAGAGAGAGGCACACACATACACACACAGAGACAGAGAGAGAGAGAGAGTTTCTAAACAATGGCAACATCTAGGAAATTTCCTAAGTTTGCTTCGATCTTCCTAAACACTATCCCTAAACCTGCCCTTCAACCTAAACCACGCACATGGGAGAAATTGTCCTAAAACATGTATATATGTATATGTATATTGCCTACGAAATTTCTCGAGTCCCAGGGTCAGCAAGAGTGCAAAGCAATGCCTCTGCGAAAATGCAACCCTCTTATTATCTGTTCACTTATCTCTGACAAGTCTTGCACTGCACTTTTATTCATAATTATTTAGCCCTTCAAGCGTGAAGAAACAATATGAAAAACAACAAAAGCAAAGGAAAAAAAAAATACCACTCTGTGTCAGCAAGTAGAAAGCCTATGGCCGCCAAACATTGTCACCTGACGTCTATATAATTATTATGCAGCAGCCTGCAGTACAACTGTTTCCGCTCAAATTTTATGCCATTACTCAAACCAGCACAGTTCAAAATAGTGCAGTTTTATGTTTGATAAATGTGGTTGTTGGACGCCTATAGGGGATTGTCTTTGCTTCCAGAGAGAAGCTTCACCTGGCAGGCGTCTTTAGGCTGACGTGTGAGACAACGGTCGCAACAGGAAACTTCACATAAATACTTGTCACAGAGAGCTTGGTCAGCTCCCTCCAACAACTCCATCCATATATTCCATACTCTGTTTATTCTCACTCAGACCTCGCTAATATCTGTGCTGGGGGACAACGCGTTAAAGTATGAGAAGGCGTTTATAATAAAGTCTGGCAATCAAGCTACAACATTTCCATTTCCTCGAAGCATCATCTGCGGTTTGTGTTTTTATTCATCAAAACATTAGTTTGCCCATAACAATGTATCCAGTGCGTCAAGGGTGAAAGCGCGTGTTGAAGCGAGGTCTATCGTGTCAGGCTCCCGCGCACAAAGAAACAAACGATTTAACCCCTGGTGGGCAAGTTGTCTTTGAAGCTAGATTGTTCCCCCTGTGGTGAAAGCGATGATTGCGAGCTGCCTGACTTCAAAATGGAGGCGCCCTCACCCACAGGGAAGGCCAAAAGTAGCAAATCAGGATGAAAATTTATGATGTCTGATGTTGCAAGTCGAGTCATGAGGGGCGATAATTGAAGATTAAGGGGAGGTAAGCTAAGGTAGTGGAAATGAAGATGAGCAACGAAGGAATGGGTGCTCTGGTTAAGATTAGAGATGGTTTATTTATTTGCGGTGCTTTCAATCTTATGTGATGAAACGACAAGTCTAATACACGAGCCCCAGACACTGTGAGGTTAAATTATCTCCTCTTTTGTTATGATGTGTCAAGGAATGTGAGTTTCTGGAAGCGAGGGAAAAGAGATGATGAGACGAAATAATGAGCTACTATATATACAGTATTGGTGGATCTTGCATTCCGACGCTGCACGTCACGAAACAACCGCAGTGCAGGAGCAGAAATACTGCACATTGTGATTGTAATGTAAAAGTCTATATTCTAGCTTAAATGTAAGCGAATTCTTAGAATTGGCAATCATCATGAAGGGTCAGATGTGCAAGCACTGTACTTTGTGTAAATCTTGTAAGTCATTGCAAGATCCTACTGAACTCTTGCTGTCTTGAGACAATAATTGTTTTAACATTTCTTTCCTTCAATACTACATACAGTTAGCACCCATGAAGTTACATATAATAAGAGCTGTCCAATGTTATCACCACACGAACAATACTGCAGTGTTGGGATTCGTCTCTTATTTACATGCATTTGTGTGATTTTGTCTGACTGTGTGTTTGTGTTGAATGGGGATGTTTGGTAAGTGCCCATATGCTACTTTTCTGTGACCTGGGTTCAAAATAAATAAATTGTTTGCTGTAAGAAGGAGTCAGCATCTTTCATTGTCGCAAAAGCAGAGGGAAAAAATGAAGGTAAATAACTTTGGGTAAGAAATTACAAGCCATAGAACATTTAAGGTTTCTTGAAAAATCTCTGGTACATGTAAATGTACACAGCGGCTGTTTGACTAAAATGTTATGGTTGCTAATATTGACATCAGTCTCAGGATGTTAGTTAGCAACTGGAACTCCGAAGAATGGAAGAAAAACCTTGTTACATATTGGAATATTTGGAATATAAAATTTCAATGTATTTATGTGAACCCATGTTACATAACAATAACATATAAGCAGTGAAACATCAATATACATGACAAATACATAAGCAGACAAAACAACATAACTGCATGTACACTAAATAGAGGTAAAAACAAAACCCGACACAGCAATATAATTCAGCTTGTGTAGTGATGCAGATCATGTAGAGATCTTCAGTTCCAAACTTTCCGTAAGTTTATACTGACTAGCGCTTCTTAGATTTTGAGATATTTTTTTGTGGCCATGAGTGAAGGTGGGAGGGAAATTTCACTTTATATAAATGATTGCATGTTGTTGGTGTTGGTATTCGGGGTGCGAGACTGAGCTAGACTTGTCCTTGCCTATTCATTTCTGACACAACAATAGAAGATTCTATCTGGGCAATGAAATGGTCGAATCTGTAATAAGTATGAAACGCATAGTTATGCAACTTTGCCTCAGGCGATATCAGATGAAGCTATCTGAACCATAAACACACTTTGAGACCCCTGACTTGGAAGAAACCTTGTTGTGACTGAGATCAAGGAAAAAGCCAGAGAGCTATTAGCCCATCATCTTCCCAACCAGTCTCCGAATAGGGCCACCTTGCTCAAGGAGATATTAAATACAGCCAGTGAATCATTTTTCCTCAAACTGTAGCTCTTGAACCACACTCTGAGCGAAGAGGCCTTTTGGCCGTTTTCTGCCAGTTGGCTTTGTAAATCTGAGAACCAATTATGATCAGGCAACTACAGAGGCTTGTGCTTGCACATAAGTATTTCCTGGGATATCATAACTGCTCTAAAATTTTAAAGTGATGCTAATTAAACAATAATAACAGGAAAGTCAAGAAATTAACAAAGATTAAAAAAAAAACAAAACCCGTCGCCAGCCGTTGGTCGCATTTATTGCCCCTTTGATACTCTGGCAACGGCAAACTCTCAAACTACTCCTTGATGTGTGTTGAATCTCTAATGGAGTCTGACATTGGCAAAAGGTGAAATAACCATGTAAAAACAAATTACTCTGAAATCCAAGATGTGTCACGAGGACGCTTTCGTTCCCCAAGTCAATAAAAAACAGATTACACTGGCACATCCCACGTTAATACTGGGGGATTAGAGGCTTGAGATGGCGGCAAGAACATGATACTCCACTGACATTGTGTTCTGTCTGGTCAGCTTCCACTGGCACCGGGCAGAGTCAGGAAAAAAGGTTCAGTCAAACGTCGAGAATAGGTTTGCCTACGCGCATGGAGAAAGCATATAGGTGTGCCTACGTGCATAGAGAAAGCATAGAGGTATACCTACGTGCATGGAAAAAGCATATAGGTGTGCCTACGTGCATGGAGAAAGTATAGAGGTATGCTTACGTGCATGGAGAAAGCATAGAGGTGTGCTTTCGTGCATGGAGAAAGCATAGAGGTATGCCTACGTGCATGGAGAGAGCATACTTATAGATATCTTCATGTGCAGTCTGAGTCCTCACTTACCACCCCCACCTCCCCNAAAAAAAAAATCCTTTAGCTACCCCTGCTCCTAAAGATCTATGATTATAGAACACTTTGGTACATCGAACATACATACATACATACATACATACATACATACATACATACATACATACATACATACTACATACATACATACATACATACATACATACATACATACATACAGGCAGACAGACAGACAGACAGACAGACAGACATATAGACAGACAGACAGACAGATACACACACACAGGCGTGTGAACGCACACACACATGCACACACACACACACACACACACACACACACAAACACACACACATACACACACTTACACATACACACACCCACTGACACAGTGAACAAACACGATACACTTGCACGTACAATATTAACAACCTGTTACCGATTCTAAGTCAACATTTACGGAAAAAAAAGGTATTTTCATTTCTTTCTAAACTGATGCTCAGTTGGTGTATAACTAACGGCTCATTGTTAGAGTACTACAGGGCTCAGTTGTTACAGTTCAGCGTCATGGGAAAGTTGCATGTCAGTCCATACTTAACTAGATGAAAATGCTATTAGTATTAAGGCACTTTTTATCCTATAAACAACCAGGAGATTACGTGGACTCTCTGTCACACTGACATTAAACAACAACAATAACGACCAAAAAAAAAAAAAAAACAAATCAGACAGGTTTGTCGGCAAATAGACATGACACAGATATATGAACAGACGTGAGGAAGTCTGACATGATGGAGAGACAAAACACGCTGACACATATTTTGGTAATGTTGACTAGATGGATGGAGGACAGCTCGGGCCTGGTGACAAACATAAGGAGGGACACAGCGAGACAGACTTATCTTATCATCATATGTGTAATATCTAGTACTCACCATCAGCATCCAGGAATTGTTCGAGAAATGATGAAAGGTTAAAAAGTTAGATTCAAAACATAGTCAGCTCCGTTTAATCGCAATTTCTTGGCGCGTAAACAAAGCAGCAGTTAAAAAAAAGGTGCGACTAATATTGAAATGTAACACATTTTGACCTGGAAACGGGTTGCAATTAAACCGAAGTTGGGATAATCAGGCCCGTGATTTGGCCGAGTCGACGGTACCATTTTTGCTTTTAGGTATGAAGATGCCAACAGCACCTGGCATTTTGATATGCAATTTTAAATAGTCCCTATAAAATCAGAAAACTGGCCATGGGGAGGGGGGAAAGGGGTTGGATTTTAATTTCAAAGGTTTAGATAGGTGCAAATACATATGTAGACTCAGAATAGGTGAGGTTTAGTTACTCAAGTATAAAATTTGTGGTTGTTGCTTGGTGGGTAAGGTTACCCAGTTTACTGAGTGAAAAGGCCTAAAATATTAGATGATCTGCTTCACTGCCTAAGTTCTCAAAAGCTAACTGGTTGAGGGGCATTTTTCTTTTTGTCAAAATTTGGAGGAAGAGCTAAACAACATGTTTGGAAGGTATTTTGGCCTGGGACCCCTGGATAAGTTAATGAGAGGTGTAATATCTAATATGGCCAACAGTGAAAAAAACATTGGCATCTTCATACCTATAGTTACATGACTGATCAAAATCAAAACTTTGAAAGACAGAGTGACAAGAGATAGGCGCACCTGGTGACTTTTGCCCTCCCTACCTTTCCCTGTTGACGCCTATGGAAAATTCTCATGGCGGTTTGCCATAACTAATACGATTCCAATTAAGGGCTAATTACAAGCACCGATGTCGTCCATTTATCAGCTTCTCCCGCGCTTAGGCTGGGCAGGCCGGGCGAGACGTGGCGACCCTCCCTACCAGACAACGAGGCGCTAAGCGACTCCGCCCACCTCTACTCGCACGCCTTTCCACATGTCGTCGGCAAATTTATGGAGCCGGAATAATGCCGCAGATCTGTTTTCTGAATCCTAAACACATCCACCCCAACCCTCACCCTGCTATATTATTACTCTTTGCCCCTTACCCGCCTTTCTCCATTTTTTTTTTTTGGAAAAGGAAATTTCGTTATCCATTTTGTAGTTTTAAAGTTGCTATTTTAGGTGATAGCTAAAACACTAATGGGACGTGAATTATCCTGCCCTTTTACTGATACTCGTAACGACGATTCTTTGTCTCCATTCGGGTAATTAGCCTCGCTCGTTCATTTGAGGCTGAAAGGGTTGAGAAGTAATCAAATTATTGCTACTGATGCCATAGCGAGTGCCATTGCATTGTCGAGGCGCTGAAAAATAGTCCACGTTATTTGTTAAATTTGTTTTACCTGTGGCAAACGTGAGATTGAAGAGGAATTCCGGTAACACAATTTGCAAACGATTCCATATTCGTGTAGACTCGATATTGTCTTCATGTTGGACGAGGAGAGAAGTAAGAGAAAGATGAAGTGAATGCCCGGTTTGTATTCTACCGCATCTTTGTATGCCCTAAATTTGCCCCGAGGGTAGAGAAACAATATTATATCTAGAGGTAAAATCTTACAAGAACCTGAAAAATTAATAAAATTCTCCCTGTTCACGTGTAGAGTTTTCTGAACTTCTTATTTTCAGCAGTTGAATCATACAGTCTTTGCCAGTAGCACATTACAGGTCCGGTTGGCTCTTCCTCGCCGACAAGTTTTGGTCACTGAAATGAAAGCTGCATGGCTAACATTCATAATGTGCACTACTGCAACAGCTCCACATTTAATGACGAGATGTACCGCAAAAGAGCATAATCTCCTCTTCGCAATGTGAGTTTCACATTTTGCTTTGAGACCTATTTTTCTGATGGTATAAAAGATACTAGATCTAGATCTAAATTTCCTGATGCGAAAGATCACTGCTGACATTTAACGAGAAAAAACATACGTGGCAATCAAAATGTCAACTTTAATTCACTCATCTAGCGCACAGTATTACAGTATGCTGTACAATGGTTGTATTATTTTGCTTCACGAACCTTTGTTCAAATTAAGCTCTTTTATTAAAAAAAAATGTGTTATCTACCTTCGTTGGAGTGAATCCCATAAAAATATTTTGAAATAATAAGAAGTAACACATTTTTTTTTCTTAAACAAGGGAACAATATCACATGCAAGACAAAGGACCCATTCTGATTGTTTCCATGTTTTGTTTTTGTATTTCATAACATTCGTTTTTCCCCTGTTCCTCAATAATCGTATCAGTTTGAATAAAAACGTAATTTTTTGCTATTCTCTAAGATAAAATGAGATACACTTAATCAAAGCTGGTTTGTTTTTATTTTTCCAGGCAAATATTGTCTATCCTTTTACAATGTTACTCTGATCCAGTACCCCTATCCACTTTTCTCATTGAAGGAGTGGTGACTTGAAACGGTGCCTCAAGATATTATTTATACTGAAGTGTCACTGTGCTCGAATGTGCTAATTTACTTTATAAATATGTAAATGTACTCTCACGTGTACTTTGTGAACATATGTGAAGTTAGCAGTCATAGTGTTTTAAATGTCTATATTATGTTGTCCCGTCGTATATTGTATTTTAGCCCACATATCACAGTGTTGTTGTCTAGACTTAACCCAATAAACTTGCTAAACTTGTTATAAAATGTCTATCAGTATGTGACCAACTGTGAGGCAATTCATTTGCTAAGCATGACCAAAGTGTTATCTTGTCTTATCTTACTTTATTTTATCTCAACCTATCTTAAAATCAATACCGCATTATTTGTCTATTTTTTTATTAACCTAATGGGATGATTTGTTATCTTACTCTTGGACAGAGATTCTTTTGCTTGAGATTTGGGTGGGGGTGTGAGGTGAAA
>JAWQUT010000006.1:2705394-2718904 GCA_033807755.1 Ellobium chinense
ACGCCCCTTATGTCGCTGATGGAAGCATAATAAAGTGCAAGACGTGGGTCACATATTTCGCCATAATGATTAAATAATGAAATTTTGTCTGTTTTGTTTAATCATTGTCAAGAGGCGTGTTATGACATTAAATATCAAGCTTTGATTCGCGGCTATTAAAACACAAGATTGAGTTGAACAGCAAGGAAGACGAGCACTTGACAACTAATATTCACGTAATTACTTCTATCTAAATAAATAAAGACAAAGAACAAGGAAAGAAAAAGGAAGTACAACATTTAATATATTAGTCGCTTTGATTGAAGAGAAATGCTCTTGGATAGAGGAAAGAAAGGGTCACCGCGTTAGGAAGTTGGATTGTTTTGACTTTGCTTATCGTTGATTGCACTGTGTTTTGCAAGATGTCCCGTCTTCATTTCGATCAACTGTTAATTGAGTTTCAATCTCCCGCTAGAAAAATAGCAATTTTCTACACTAACCTTATCTGTTGTCAGGATGCTTTTTTTTTTTTGTTTGTTTCAAATTTAATCTGTTGATTGTCACCTCTAAATGCCGGTTTCAGGGGCGGAGAGACAAGTAGGTAAAAAAGGGGAAGAGGTAGGAAAAGGGAAAAGGGAGCGCGCCCCCCCCCCTCCCGGTGGAGCTCGAGGCATTTGAATGAAGATGAAATTTTGCTGTTAGGACTCTCATGTAGCGGAGATATTCTGAAAATATATAAGACAGATATAGACTAGATATAATACATAACACAGAACACTTCCTATATAGATCCTGAGGAGAGAAAAATATAAGATACAGCAACATAACTCTCTCTCTCTCTCTCTCTCTCTCTCTCTCTCTCTCTCTCTCTCTCTCTCTCTCTCTCTCTCTCTCTCTCTCTCTCTCTCTCTCTCGGTAAACTCAATAGATATGCAGAGATCTAGCTGGACAACTCTCTTTACATCTGATATGTGAAGAAGTATGATACAAAGAGCCTCCCAAAAGAGGGGAGTGAAAATTCTTCACCGATCTGTCAAAACTTCGGAAGTCTCTTCTTTTCTCAATAAACGTATGAGATTTTCACAGAAAAATAGCGCGAAAACAGGATATTGAAAGAGAAATTAAACGGACAACAGCTTCAGCCCCCAGATCTTCCTAACAAACACTCTAAGAGAACTGGACCACAGTGACCTAGCAATCGTCAAATCAAGGCTTTGTGAGGTACCGTGGCCGAATTGTTACTGCCTTGAGTTCAAGATCAAGGTTCGATTCCTCCACCGTTGTACTGGAGGTTCCATGGTAAAAAAGTTCATTCACATTTTTTCTCAGTATAATCGTCTTGTAAAGTGAGTTTCTGGCCACAGACAATGAAAGATATTTTTTGAGTGCTAGTGATCAGCGCCTATAAAATGGCAGTATCACTGTATGCTCCTAGGCGAGTTGAGAAAATTATTGACTGATATAGACTGCTGGGGGGAATAATAATGTGAAGTCGCATGAACGGGCATTGCTTGTATACAAGACTAATAAATTTTATTATTACTATGATACCCCAAGATGTTTTACTATACTTTACCTGGCCGATACGGCCAAACAAAACCTTAACTGAAAGCGAAATACTGTATTACAGTTGTTGGAACCACAGAGTGTGCTGGAATTTAAGTGACGTCAAGATTTGTACCATAAGCCTGTATTGTCGGGCAAGAGGAATTACTCTTGAAGTGTATGGAACTCTTCCTACTGCATTATAAAATAAATGCGTGCGGTAACAGAATAATGCTCTGTCTTCGCGAAATTGGTTAGTTAGGCACTATAGACAGCTCTCAGAGAGAAAAAGTCTTTGACAATATGAAATTATTTTTGATAAGCGTTTCATCCTTAATATTTCGATAAGGTACACGAGGGTTTCAGCACCAAATATTCTCGGGTGGAGAAAGCAAACTGACTCCTCACAATCACCCTCCCCAAACCTCTCTTCCCAAGTCGCCACTTATGCCTGATAAAATCGATACCGTAGTGTCCTGTAATCTAAACGGGTGCTATTTCGGAAAGATTTGACGTATTCATTATTTCAATTACCGAAACTCCTACGGGCCGCATCAGCGTATCAAATTTATGCGCGGCGTCTCAAATCATTCACCGCGAGACGGCGTAACATTTTCTGCACAGTAAATACACCGGATTACGGTAATTGAAAAAGAAGACAAACATACCGTTCTGTGGCGAAATAATGACAAATGAAAAGACATTTAATTTTGATAAAAGGTTGGTGTCCGGTGTCGTTCAGGTTTTGATTGGCCTCGTCTGTTCTGTGATGTTTTTAATCACGTGCCTTAAGTGACAGATCAGCCTGAGGTTTGATCATATTTATGTTGTAATGAGTTTTAATCTTGGCCCGTGAAGACTGGAGCAGATGGCGAGATGAGAAGGGGATGACAGCTTGAGTGTGTGTGTATGTGTGTGTGTGTGTGTGTGTGTGTGTGTGTGTGTGTGTGTGTGTGTGTGTGTGTGTGAGAAGTTTAGGCGAGAAGGGACTAAGGACTACTGAGGAGTCCGTGTGAGTATGTTGTCCGGGAAGGCAGAAGGAGAAGGAGAGGGAGGGGGAAGTTAGGAATAAGAGGGAGGAGCATTAAGAAAAAAAAAAGACACGAAACAGAAGCTTTCAGGTATGAAGATGCTAATAGTGCCTGGCATAATGCAATTTGAAATAATCCCTATATAGTCAGGAAATTGACAATGGAAAGAGGGGAAGGGACTGAATTTGAATTTCAAAAGCGTATATATATAGATGCAAATACTTTTGTAGACTCAGAGTAGGTGGGTCTTTGCAATATTAACTGTGTAGTTGTTGCTGGGTGAGTAAGGTTACCCTGTTCACTGTGTGGAAAATCCTAAAATATTATTTAGCCTGATTCACGACCAAAGTTCTCAAAATCTAAATGGTCTTGAGGAATTTTCCGATGAATCGAAATTTGGTGATGTATAGAAAGGTCTTTGGCATGGGATCCCTTGATAAATTAATGAAGGGTGGAAAAACGCATAAAATCAACAGTGGAAAAATACATCTTCATTCCTATAAAGAATCAGGACCTCTCAGATGTTTCGTTATTGTATTGTGTTGAGATGATTCCGGGGTTGAACGTAATATTTTGTCAGCCTCTTCTCTTCTGAAATGCACGCGATTTGTTCTGAGTCCGGTCTGTCTGTCTGTCTGTCTGTCTGTCTGTCTGTCTGTCTGTCTGTCTGTCTGTCTCCCTGCTGGCCAGTCTGTCTGCCTCCTACCTGCCTCCTCCTCTTGCCTGCTGGTCGCCATATCTATCCAGCCTTCGTGTTTCTATGTAAAACAGTCCTCAGAACTGGAGATATTTTGTATCCGCTATCTCGAAACTGAGAACATGAAAATTGTTTAGTTTATCATTCATTTGCTCTAATCTGAGTATCAACTTTTAAGGCCGGCTTCAAATAATATTCGTCATGCAAGCCTCCCTTGATTAATTAAGCTATAAATATTCATATCACGTGACAGGGGGTGTATTCGCACGCGCGCAGACGCTGCTCTATGTCGAGAGTAACCGCCCTTGCCAAAGAAGTGTTATCGCGGCAGTGATAATTTGCGATGATTATCGGGGAATTCGTTCCACTAAAATGTGCGATTACTGTCCTCTACTGCTCCGTTATTATACGAGACTGTCATGGAGGGCGACTCACTGTCACGAAAGCGAGTGGGGCACATTCCATGGACACGCATGTCCGAATTAGCGTTTTTGTCGTTCCTTGATCTGGTCTTGAGCGTGGTCCAAGTTCATTTGGTGAGACCGTAGTAGTAGTATGAGTTTATTACAGGGCATTTTCGTATTAGCGGTGGTAAGTGCACCCCTTGAGACCCACTCTTTTAATTGCTTCATGCCAATGACATCTAAATAACTGAAAAGGCATAAACACTGCATCTCACCGACCGCTGAACAATGAAATTAATCGATTCATACAATTTAGAAAAAAAAAAAGTAAAAATATCAGATTTTCCAATTGCTATAACGAGTTTTTATTTTTCTTCTTGGATATGAACGATGAACATGTGGTGTGTGTACAATGCGCACATTAAAAATCTTTTGACAGTTTTAACATTGTAGAAGAGTAGGTTTAGCAACGGCAGGCCAGGCAGAATTGATAAGGAAATTCTATCCTGTCTTAATATCAGAAAGGTGCAATATGTTGTGGTAATTGTGATGACGTGCTGTAAAACCCTAAATATAACAAACGAACAAACAAACAAACAAACAAACAAACGGCACAGGTAGTCATGCTTATACTGCGTTTCCTAATGTTACGATCATTTACCACTTGCTCAGTTTTGTGTCGGAAAATCAGAGATGTGTTTGGCTTCAATTTCCTTACGAATGTTTTTTTTTCAGAAATACTCTATTTTTAAATCAGAAAGAGTGGTGATAAAGCACTGTAAAATCGTATTGCCCTATGTACGTTTAATCAACCGGTGCACTGGCTCAAGGCTGTGCACTGGTTACCATGCAATGTTGAGACTAAATATCGGCATTTCACACCTTAGTCATCTCCGGTCGGTGCACCCGTTTTTCGCGCATATTAAAAACATTCTACCCGATTTGAACGCACTCAGGCAGCCCTACTAAATTCTTTTGTTCATGTCCATAATTTTATAAATGGTGGTCTCGAGTCGTTTTTGAAAGACATTTCGATTACATTTAATTTTTGTTAGCGGAATTGAATCCGAGTTTCTCTCTATTATTTAATACATACTACGAGTAGTGTGTTGAGAGAATTCACGAAATATCTTGAGCTCGTGGGTTCGATTCCCGATCACGGTCGTGTTGCAGGCGCCTTGGGAAAGTATTTCATTCACATTTTCCTTAGTCTACTCTTCTGTAAAATGGGTATCTCACCATAGGCAGTGAAAGATATTGTCAGAATCCTGCTGATCAGAGCCTGTAAATGGCAGCGATACTGTATACTCCATATTCTATTGAGAAAGTTCTAAAATGATCTGGCTTGCTGGGGGTAATAATGATGTGAAATCGCGTAAGCGGGCATTAACCTAGACACGAGACTTACAAACCGCATTATATTATTATTATTATTATTATTAATATCATTATCATGTTAGTGAGGATTAGTGGAATCACATCACAGATAAAGGTGGTGAGAAAAATAATGTTACAAACTTAAGGAGACAAACTTTGCATAAAGAGACATGAGAGTGACGAGATTGATTGGCTAGAAGAAAGAACGAAAGAACAAAAGAAAGAAAATATTTCACAGTAAAGGCTTGGAATTAGAATCCAGAGCTCTTTGAAGCTGGGCTATGTGTTTCTCAGATATAAACATTTAATGATGCAAGCATATTTGCTTCTTAGAAAAGATTTATGCCGTCATATCTCATTCTATACGTGATGGACCGTAATGAGAATCCTCGCGTCAGTAATTACAATCAAGACAAGGCTGCCTGTGGCCATGTTGCAATTGCCGAAGCTTTAACATAATAACACATCATATTATGTATTTTCCAGCCACCTCAAAGCACACTCTACGACATTCCCCAGCTTTTCATGTCCATCAAGCATTAAAGAGATAACAAGGTGGCCAGGAGAAGCAGCAAACAGAACGCTGGCTACGCCTGATCAATCAGTGGTCATTTTTTTGAAAAAAAAGATCCTCAAAAATCTAGAGATGATTGAATGTGGCGTCTTGGGCTCATCCCGTCTCTTGAACGGCTGATTTGATCTCCAGTGTAATGGGGTGGAAAAGGGGGATTACAAGAAAAGTTCTGTGACAATTTGGCAGGCAAACGCGGGTCCCTGTTCCAGCCCTCGCAGCATCCATCACAAGGAAGTGCGGAAATGGAAGCTAGCGCCGCCAGCAAAGGGTTATCTGCGCCTGCCCTCGGCGGCGGTCCTTTGAGAGGAGGACGCTGCCCTTATCCCGTCACATCTTAGGCGGGAAAATATTGACTTTTAACTTGTCACTTGGAACCGGAAATGAGACAGAAACCATGTTTTGAGCGGTTTGAACGAGCCTGTCAGAAAATTCCCGTGGAATGAATGAGCGAAGAAATGGGGTGAATTATGATAACGTTATGAACGGCAAGTTAGATTATGAAGGGTCTTTTTCAGAGCGATGATTGGTATTGACCGATGGCATCAGAGCCGGGAGGTGAGACTCAAGCATACTCAGATTTTCCAAAATGGACTGTAGAGTAGAGATGAGCTAAAGTTTGACATTTGCAGATTCACCAATCCGCAGATTCATCGAACACGAATCCTCTGTTTTTCGAATTTTGAATTCTTATCACCAGAACAGCCAATGAAAACGTAAAGAACTAAGTCGCCGGTTCGAGACTGTTCAAATACAAACAAATACAATAATTTGAAAACTCGATGAGCTGGAATCAATCTCGAAAACTGGATTCGTCGAACCTGACTTTGATTCAAAGATACGGAGAACGCGACTCTTGTATTCGAACAGGCCCATCCTTCTACAGGGTTAACCCTGAAGGTGGAGGTGATGGTTCACCACATCAGTGCCCAGAGTTTCGTGCTGTATTGGATTAAGAGGTCTGTGCTGTGCACTTAAATCATTCAAAATTATGATAGTTCATGAACAGTTTTGACCGTAGGTTTAGATTTTACAGTCAGGATGAGAGGGGGAAGATATAGGCAAGAGAAGGGTGTGAAGAAGAAAGGGAAGAAGTCAAAACGGGTTAGGGCCAGAATGAAGAAAGAACCTGAAAGCCTGCTTCGACATGTGATTATGAGATGCCCAAGCACTGAAATGTGCTGTCTGCATTACATGTGTGTTAATTATGCCTTCGTAAGGGAATCTTTTCATTTAATGAATTCGGAATTTGAGAAGACATGTGGACAATACTAAATTTTAAAAAATGGATAGATTATTTCTGTATGTTCCTGATTAATTAAAAAACAACAACAACAACAAAAAATTTTCCCATAATGAGGACCGAACCTTGGTTTTTAAGGCCAGTGAGCTATCGAGTCGTTGGATTTTGCGACGCTAGCAAGATAAACTATACTATGTGAGGAGTAGTTAGTAAAGGAGTAGTGAGTAATGTCACAACACTGTTATTTTTAACCACCCCTATCACAAGTATACTGCAGATAGCAGATTAGCGCTGGGCGCTACCCAGAAAAGGACGCGCGGGAAGTAACGGGAGAAGACGGCAACCAAACTCACAATCAACAAACAGGTTTTTGCAACTTATTATATTAGGTTTAAAAACACAATAATATCCTAGCCCAAAAGGATCCCACTTCCTGGTGGACCAGATGGGGCTTTATACCTTTTTTTTCACGATATTTGGTCAAAACTAAATCGGAAACTCAAAACCTTTTGGACATGTGCAGCTCTTTGAAGTTAGCTACACCGTATAACATTCTCGCTTCGACAAAAATCCGAATTAGTTGTCAGTCATCATCATCATCATCATCATCATCATCATCATCATCATCATCATCACCATCATCATCATCACAATGTTTACTTTAAAAGTGTCGTATTAATGTAATTTTTTCGTAGGTACACTGGATTTCACATTATTATTACTACTATCACTCCAATANAGAGCAAGTTAATAATTAAATAAAAGTTACAAAACAGACAAAACAAAAAAGCAAAAAAAAAAACAAAACAAAAACCAACTACACAACTCGCCATAACTGACCAAAGGTGAGGATTCGTATCTCCTCTCTCCTACCTCCTTTAATTTAATTTAATTTACTTAGAGAAAATTCCGGAGACCCCTACCAGGAACACGTACTGTGTGCAAAATTTTGAAACATTGGGATTACAGGGGAAAAAAAAGATGTCAACAAAAATGTTTGACCACAAAAGATTAGGTAAACGAAAGATCTAGGATTTTTTTACCAGTGTGTGCTGTTGTGTGCACATGTACAATTTTGATAACTGCAGTATAAGTCTGTAGTTAGCACAGTTAGAAGATTATTGCTTTTTTTAAAACAACTATTTCAGCTCTCTGGTACCCTGATACTGAGACCATATTTTATCTAATTGTACATGAAACCACCCTATAAAGTCTACCCTTGGGACATAAAAAAAGTTTGCTTATTATTGAAGTGTAGTACTTATTATCGAAATCTATCTAAATGGTGAAATGACAGAATGATAACAAATTGGTGAGTATGAAATTCATACTAAATCACGAGGGATACATCTGTTTATTAAATGAGTTCTTAAAATGGAGGTTCCACCGTATATAGCTGGCACTGGGGACACTTTTGTTATGTCAACTGCGGTAATTTTGGGTGAAATAATGTCATACCCCACAAATGATTTGCAGAACATGATTATATCTGAACAGCAAGTGAACTAGGGAGTTTAAGTTTAAGCACGACGGAATCACTGAAGTAGATTAGGATATAGGCCTGCTTCCTCAGTGCGAGCTTTATGTTTGGACGAAATAAATTTGAAATGGGAGGGATTAGGGAGAGTGGGGGAGGGGAACTAAACTAATAAACTTGTGATAAACTTGGAAAATGATCCATTTTTGAAACAGCATGGAGTCAAGCTCGAGTAATCACGTAATTGATGCAACCCGTATGTCTAAACGCCTTGAACTACATCTTTTTTTGCTGTAAACATAACAAATCTGGCTGCTTCCAAGATTTTGTTGGTTTACGGTATGTTCAATTTCGACGGGAAGAATGTCGTAATGAAAACAATAAAGTGAAACTCGTGTTCTCGGCTAATGCACCGGCCAAAAAGCGTTATTGCCTTAAACCCAAGCCTTCCTAGTCCCTCCGCTTGCTCCTTTGCCCTCTTTTCTGTTCAGATCTCATAGCCCCACAATCTTCGTCTAGTTAGCTCCCCTCGACGCTTTCTAATTTACCAATTCCGATGTTTCTTAGATAACCGTGTATATCCCCAATGTTTGCGTCGTTGGAAATGTTCAAAGGGGGGAAAAACTTTACAAGATTGGGAGTAAAAGCCAATTAGAGGAGAGAAAGTGCAGGCGGCTCCCCCTGGTGGGAGAAGGGGTATAAGGATTAGGTGCGCTCCCTCGCTGCACTCAGTGTGCCATTAAAATCTCGTCGTTGAGTTAAGGCGCATGTCGTTAAATAATTGGATCCATGTACGGGCTAAAAGAGTTTGTATCCATGCTCATAAGGCTGTACTGTAAAGCGTGTCCTTTTGACGTTCTTTAGTTCACCATCATTATTATCATCATTATCAACATCATCATCATAAACGTGATCATCATCGTTTATAACGTCATTCTTAATCACTTTAATGTTTAACCTGAAAAAGATTGAATGCAGGAAGATGTCGTAAAAGTGCATTGAGTAGACTAGAAAAAAAAACAACCAAACGTTAAAAACATATTTATGTGTTTCTTCTTCGGGGCTTAAAACTGAATCATCATCATATTTATCATCATCATCATCATCATCATCATCATCATCATCATCAGTCACCAGAAATCATCATCACATTGATTAATTCAAAATTTCCATATCCATGTAATTTGTTCGCACATTTACTTGCCTTCATTTTATTATTACTATCATCACTTCAAATGGAGGTTGGGGGGNGAGGAAGGAAGGAAAGGAACACAACTAAATTATTAAATAGAAATTAAGTTTCAAAGCAGAGGCTTTCCACAATTCGTCACAACAGACCAACATTTAGGGATCGCGGCTCCACCTCCCCTCCAAGAACTTGCCTGGCAATGCCACTCAGTCAGAACTCAATCCCTTCTTCCATCACCCAAGTTTTCATGTATACAATCTTTAACTACCCAAGCTCGGAAAAATCCCAGTTTTACCGTCTTTGCTCTCCTATCCTATCATCTCGAAGTAGCTAGGATACCGAAGACATCAGGTGCCTCATCAAAGTTCCCACCGCGGATGATAATATGAAAGCTGTAAATAAAGTTTAACGGCTGTAATTTGGAGCCGAGGGAGCTTTAATCGCCCCGCCATATTTATGTTGTTAGTACAAATTCACGTGATAACGATAGCCTTGATTGTGTTGGAAATAATCACAGGCGAAATGGAACCTCTAAAAAATGTTGATGGAAAGCATGTTTGTGCAAAATTGGAAGTTATGGCTCTGATTTTCAAGGGCCAATTAAACTAATTTGCTCCTAAGATCCAATCTGGGTCTTTTTTTAGATGTCTGTCTTTCTTCTCTCTGTCTTTCAACCCATATTCATTCTTTCTTTCCTCTCTTCATTCCTTCCTTCGTTCCTTCTATTTCTCTCTCTCTCTTTTTGTTGGTGCCTTTCTTTATTATTTCTTTCTTTCTTTCTTTCTTTTAGATTTGTAGAAAATAAATGAGAATATACTGCAGTGACCTTATCATTCACATTACGACTACAAACATGCTGGGTTAGGCAGGACAGGATTGGTAGAACAAAGGAAGGTGATCCCAACTCCACATTTTTCATTATATTGTTTACCATCAATACACACTCCTATTATAACGCTCGGGTTCCTGTTGAAACACAGTGATCTCTACGTAGAAGCAAAAGGTAGACTTTAGAGATCAAAAGATATATTTTCATAGATGATCGTCGCGCCAGGTAGTCATAACCATCATACACCTGTTTGGTTGGGAACAGTGACCTTATCGTAACTAGTGTAGATCCAGTAAGTAAGTTATCACAAAGGAGATCATTATTATGGTGATACCTTACTTACACTGTATTCATCACTTGCAATAATAATGGCCACAAAAAAACAGGTGCGGATATAGTTTCATAATGGGGGACATGCATAATATACACACAGTCGACGTAAAATAATATTTTGAAGGTGGTCGTAATTTTCCTTTGGAGACGAACAGCATTTTCAGTATAAAACAGTGTCAGCTTCACTTTTTTTTTATTTTTAAAAATTTTTGGCTTCCCCGAAGGAGATCCAGATCGTCCGAGCTGGTAGCCATTTAAAACTGTTTAGTGTGTTTAGGAGTCCGGGAAATTCTTATATTTCTGTATGGTTCGAAACCAGCTGCAAGTCTTAAATTTCATGAATATATATATATATATAATGTTCTGAACATTCAGACGCCAGACAAGAAACAAAACCTTTTTTTTTTTAGCTTCCTGACGTCATAAACAGCAGCCCGTGGATTTCGGAAGTTGTACTATAAACAACATTGCCAGGTTGGCATCTAACGCTACTTAAAAAAAAATGCGCCACAAAAGCCCCCAGAAGTAACCAAAAAGCCGGTTACTTTTTGGTTACTATTGAATCTAAGGGTTTTGGTGTTGTTTTTTTTTTTGTTGCTATTTTGCAAGTTTACTCTAGCTTCTTTATAAAATTTGACCCAGCAAAACTGACTGTAAACGCGGGTTGCCAAAATAAAAACAAAATGGAGGACAGGATAAGAGGAGGAAGGGAGTAATATTTTGAAAAGACCATGAGAATAACCTAGCCGGAGTGATGACGATGTTTGATGTTGGTGCTGTCGGCGTTGTCGTTGTTGCTTCCGTCTATCTGTCCTCGTACGGCAGGGACTACCGCGCCGGCGTCGCCGACCCCCGCGGAGAGGAGAATTAAACGGTAAAATTGTCGGTCTGGAATGAAGGGAGGCCTCAAAGAGCGAAGCTGAGGCCGGCTATCAGCACCATCCATCACGAAGTCGCGCGCCTGCAGATATTATATCGTATTGTTTGCCATTCCCTGCCGGTTCCAGGAGTTAGCCCGATCTGGCAAATTTAGCCCTCGAGCAGGGGCTCGGTATCAACACTATTAACTTTTAGAGAAAAACTCGTTTCAGACCATTTGGTGCGAGTAAGGAGTTTTAAATTGAACGCCAGATAGCGACCTGGCTTGTCATATTCAATACATTTCTCGTCGCTCGTCCTCGGCGAAATTGGGAAATAAACTTGTCTAAAATGGGTATTGGAGGGATGGGAGCTACCTGCTGGAAATGGAGGAGGAAAGAAGAAATTATGATAGGGTCGATGAGTAATAATACGGTCGACTTCGCTTAATTGCAACTCATTGGAATGGTGGAAAGACTAAGTATCTAAGCGGAAAGTTCGCTTAAACAGAGCTGATCGCTTTTAGGAATGCTGGTGCGATCCTGCAAAAGAATCATAAAGCATAGTTGACAATGGAATTTTCATAGCCTTGAACCAATTAGGCTTCTACATAACAGTAACTTTTAATATTTCAGGCCGTGAACTATATCATTAATTTTATTAAGTTTCTGTAGGAGTTAGAAAGAAAGACACAGAATACAAGACTTCACTATACTGGGGGGAATAGACGTGAAAATTTCATCTCGGTCGTTACACGCAATATGCTCGCAACACGGTAGTAAAACCAGGAAATGCAATTGACTACCTACCCCTGGTTCATAAGAGATCGGAACTTGAAAATAAAAACTCTCTACTGACGAATACCATAACACTCTATCTAAGCAAAAATGTGGAATCCGCATTTAGAACTCAAGAATAGAAACGTATTTGTGGTCGGCCTTTTTTTTTTTTGCTTTGTTTTGGTAAAGCGAAATCATTGGTACTCTTATCATTACCATCCAGTTTCTTTCCTTTAATGTTGTCTGTAGGTAAAACTGACTTAGAGTGCATTAACTTAACATCAGAAGAGTACATACTGGTAATACCAGCATGAAATTTGATATGGGTGTTCTTTATTAATATCACATATGTGTACATTGTCGAATGAATTTCGTCATGTCTTCCACAAAATTGTTTTTTTTTCTTAGCTTCGTGACTGGAATGTCACATTTCACTGATTTTCGATCGGCGGAGGAATCTACTTTTTTTTTATCTTCTAAGATCGGAATTTCAGACAGACTAAATGAAAGTATGTGCGAAAATCAGTTCCATATCATCGGCTGCTTCTAGAGTGGATCGGATTTTTAAGAGACAACCATTGTAATTTCCATAGCGTTAACCAACTAGGTTTCTACATAACAGTAAATGTTAATATTTCAGGCCGTGAACTATTAATTTCATTTGCTGAAGTTCTTGTCCTATGTATTCCAGTTCCCAAACGTGCAATTTCTTTTCTAGCTACCACGATGCATTCAGTGAAACTAAATTAAATTTGGACTGGCTGAAAGATTAGAAAGTGCTATCAAATGACTCATTAACTCTGGCATATGACATAAGTGCTGCTTTTTAAATTATTTTTTTTTTAGCTACCAGAAAATTATCCTTTATCGTATTTATTGTGACTCTGTAAAGTGGAAGCCAATCCCGGCAATGTTGGAAGATATTGTTCTACGCAATTTGAGAAGGTGGTTTCTGGAACAATGATGTCTTGTACGCATGAGGGATAAGCCACTCCAACAACTAAACCTCAGAGCACGACAACTGAGCACCATGGACAAGACAACTGAGCACCAACATTTTGCTAATTACTGTATTCACCTTAAAAGTTGAAAGTCGTTCAGTTGAACTAAATTATGTGCAATTGAGGTCCTCACTTGCCCTCCCCACCCCCACCCCCGCTCCTAAAGATCAATGTTTGTACATCGAACGGACGGACAC
>JAWQUT010000006.1:2731835-2753707 GCA_033807755.1 Ellobium chinense
AAAACCCCCCCCCCCCCTTCCCTGGAGCCCTTATTACTGGAAGAAGGGCATGCCTGAAGAGGGAAAAGGGGAGATGAAATATAACCCCTAAGTAGGACCCAAAAGTGAAAGTACAGTTACAGGCCTGTAACCTTAACAAAGACCCAAAAGTGAAAGTACAATTACAGGCCTGTAACCTTTAACCACACGCCATGTTTCAGACGAGCAGTTTACTGTCATAATGTCATAGAGTTCAAATTACTTTTGGTTTTGTTTTACTTTCATGCCCTGTTGCCCCAAAGGAGCAATGTTTTTTTTTTTTTTAAATACACATCCTTAGTCGCCCCTTGGCGGCTAGACAATACAAGGTTCCGGGAGGATGAATGCATCATATTCATATAAAAATATGTATATCCATGTCTCTTTCCTGAAAGCCCTCTTTCTCCTTTTGTGTACACTATGTAAACCTTTGATCAGTCAGGCTCTGCAAAAAACCTTGCCTGATCTATTAACGCTGGTGGAGTGTATTATATATCACAAATTCACAATATATTTCTGTCACGGTGTTTTGTTTCTTTTTTTCAAAGTATAGGCTGAATTTTTGAAAAATCAAATACTAAAAGACGTTCTACGTCCTTTACAAAGGCGGAGGTCCTGCAACTTGGGAGGGAAGGGACTGTGTTCTTTGGGCCCCCCTACCCCCCATCTGAGACCGCCCTTGCGCGTCCTCGCACATGACTTGTATGCGCCAGCGCTTGAGAATGTTGCCAATCAGCAAGCGCAAAAATGTCATCTTGGTGTTTCGATCTTGGAAAACATGGCCTTGATACATGTAATATCATTCAGGGATTTCTATTTTTCGCCGCTCCGGGCCGTCTTTAAAACCTTCCAAACATTTTCAATGAAGTTGAAGTCTGCACTTTGCTCCTCCATAACAGGACATGTGGATAATGTCTTGTTGCTATGCCTGGATCCTGGAAAACATTCCTCCACAAAAAGCAGCAGTAGCTTCTTGCACATTTTATATTCATTTGAATCAACAATTCCGTATTTTTCCATGAGAAGATATTATGCCCCCCTTTACACACACACACACACACACACACACATACACACTCACACAAAAACACACACACACACACACACACACACACACACACACACACACACACACACACACACACACACACGGTGAATTTTAAAAAAGCCACTGAAATCGGCTGAGGCCACTTGTGTCATGGGTAAGTCAGCTTGTTTCTATATAACTGTACTGTTCTCTGATTACTGCTAATCACACATTCCTAGTCAAAATCTCAATATTCAAGGACCCAGTTGACTTGCACCTCAATATTTAGATCTGACAACCTTAGGACAGGGTTACGGCAAAAACTGACCAGTAATCCATATCATCAAGCGTCCTCTGAGTTCTGACTCTGGCCGTAGAAACAGTGAGAGACCTACTGTTGACTACATCATGTCCGTGTTTCATGTCTTTTGCTGTCTTCACCCTATTCCAAAATCGTCAGTTGCGCCTTAAAGGGCAGGTCTATCTCCGTTCTTTTCAAATTTGCAAGAATAAATTCAAATTCAGCTCAGATCAGTTCAGTTCAGTTCAATACTGTCTCTGTCTTATTAGTATTATTTTATACACAGAAACGTGAGAGAGACAACCCTGTGGCAGCGTGCAAAAGAAAGGTTCCTGATTCATCATGCAGATATATCGTGACTATTTGCTCGCCATCTTGTATCTTTCTTACCGTGATGTCACAGATAAGAATAAATTTTTTAACGTCAGTCTACGACGCGTCGTTTCTACCCACTGAAAATTTGTTATGGATTGCGTCCAGGAGCTATTCGTATCAATAATTATGGCTCCCAGTAAACCACAATATATACATTGTTTTGCCAGTGATTTTGCTGTTACTGGGGAGACAATGTAAAGAATAATGTGTTGAATAAGAATGAATGAGCAAGTAAGGTAGAGTGAAGAACCTGGACGCACAGAGAGAGAGAAAGAGAGAGAAAGAGAGAAAAGAAGAGAGAAAAAGAAAGAGAGAGAGAGAGAGAGAGGAAGAGAATTCCGGGCTACAGCATAATATCTATGTTTGAACGTGTAGATGAATCTTCATACTGCTGTGCCTTCGTGTATCGGGTGGTCAAATAAACCCTCCAAAAACCTTAATTTCAATGTTTGATATCTTTACTAATTAAATTTTCATTTGCTTGAAATTTGGTACATATTAGCACCTACCTAAAAATTGTCTGTTAATTTTGCACATATAGAATACAGTATCTATACGCTATGGTTATGTCAAAGCTAAAAAAATTCAAAACACATCATTATGTAACAACAGCGTGCACGCTATGTATGTATGAGTCTATCGCACTGATCCCTACAAGCCACATTTTGACATGTGCTTTTAATGTTTGCCGTCACAAAACTAGAGCATTTAAGTTCAATGAAACTGCAACAATCACAGATTAAATCTGTCTGTTAATGTACTTAAAGATAATTATTATCTCGTTTTAGTTTTAACTGTTATAGCTATTGGACTTTGAATTAAATAGCTGTTTATCTTTGTGTTGCTACTGGTCCACCGGGTGTATTCTGCTTTGAATTGGCCAGACAGGTCTACTCTCTTATGACAAAACATTTCGAAATTGATAAACAACACATGTATTGTTGAGTTGAAGTGATAAAGATAAGATGGTTTGCTTACGCTCAAGTGTTGCTGAATTTCTCCATCTTTTTTTCTTGTTCTGTGTTTTTATTTCGTCTTCTTTTTTTAAGATCTTTTTAAGATCTCCTTTTTTTGGTTTTTTCCTTGGGAATTTCCTTGTCGTTAGGGTTCTTCTTTCTTCTCCTCTGTCTCATTTCCTGGTTTACCCTTCTAGTTTTATCTTCTATCTTGTTTTTCTCTAAACTTGTGTCCCTCCTATCCCTCTTTTGTAACTGTTTACATGGGAAAACGCCCATACGCTTATCATAATGATGCAACTTACTACAAAAAATGCACCACAATTAGTGCCTATTTAACAGAAATTAGCAAAGCGTTAAATTTTAATGGCACAGTAAATCTAATGTGATACATGCTTCCAATGTCTTTTTGGCCCGGAGTGATCTGTCTGCAAACATGGCTTATCGCATTCCAGCTTTGCATGAGCAAGGCGCATTCTGAGCACGCGAGACGGGGCAGACTTTTCCTTTCTTCTGGTTGCTCTGTGTTGATATCCATCGGTTTCTTTTGCTCCTTGCTGCCTTTTGCCAATCGACCATAACTTTCTGCGCTCATTAGCTGACGTTGTGCATTTCATGCTCGATCCATTTCGCTTACGGCGAGCTGATGACGATAATTTTGACCCTCCATTGTGCGCGCACACAACTTCAGAACTCAGATTGGCTTCCTATTCTTCTGTTTTCCGATCCTCCGCGAAAGATCGACGTGAGATGCAAAACCGACCTCATGCACCTCGGGGCTGTAATTACCCAGTCCGCGTCCAATGAGAGCGCTGGCGCTGTCAGTACTGCATGATTGCACGCCGCGCACTGGTTCCAACGGTGTCACTGGGCGGGGCGATAGGCGGGGCTAACTCCGGCGGCGACGTGATTCTTCGTCAATGTTTTTTTTCCTTCCTCTTCCCCCTTCTCTATGACACGTGAAAGTCAGGTAGAAATTCATTGAAGCGGCAGAAAACCGATTAGTGTTGTCAGTTTCTAGTTTGTGGTTTGAGCATCGCACAGAGGAAAGCAACAATTTGAGAGAATTCAGAGCTGTGATAAGTTTAGCAAGTAGCCATCGACGTATTCGGCAGCACGGCTATCGACAGGAATATTTCAGTTCTCCGCCCGCACTTGTCCAAGTGCAGTAATTTGTTTTTTCTTGTGAGATTTGATCTGGTAGTCTTTAGCAGTGACAAAATAGATGAAACTATTCCATCGCTGCCACACTGATGTGCATTTTGTTAGTATATAATTTTGTTACAAGCATAGATTTAGTTTTAACACTTTTTATGCCTACCGTAGTTTTCAGACAGTGATGTCGCTCTTATCCAGTGAACATTCTGCATTCACGCCCTTGTCGCGAGCGAGCATGGCGCTAGGAACTCATCCTGACTATGTCAGAAGTAAAGACAACGCTTCACCCATCCTGGACGTCGTGTCGAAATCGTCCAGCCATGAGCCTAGCCGATCACCCGTTTCTTCACCGTCAATCTCACCACCGGCATTTCATCGGCACCACCACTACCACCTACAACAACTGCACCATCATCACCACGGTCGGCGTCTCGACAACAACAGCAGCGACGACCAAGTGGATAATGGCAGTATTTCACCTTCTCTTAGTGACAGTAACACAGATGGGGGTCGCAGCGGTTCTCCTTGCAGTCCTCAGATGCCAGACTCGCCTGTGTCACCCGGGGTGGAAGTCCGACCTCCCAGCACGAAAGAAAATCAACAAAGTACCTCAACCACCCCTACCAGCCGGCCATTTTCATTTTCTGTAGAAGACATTCTGAAGCCGGACAAGAAAAAATCGTCGCCGCCGGCACACAGCAGTCATACCATCATCACCACCGCCAACAACAACAACAACAACAACAACAGTAACAATAGCAACTCCTCCAAGACGAGTCCGCGTAACAGTATCAGTCCAGCACATGCACCACAAGACCTGCGGTGGTCGGCGCTACCGCCGCAAGCACAACCACAACCGGCACACCTTCATCCCCACTCCTCAGTCTCTATAGGACCTCCTCAGCTGTCACCAGCATCGGCGACAACAGCCACATCACCACCATCCGCACCGACACTCCCGACACCAGCAGCGCCTGGCTTGTCCTCGTGGTTTCTCAGTACCAGATTCCCACAGAGTAACAGTACCGGTAAGTGCCTTGAACTTCATACTCACACACCATCATCATCAGTATCATTATCACCACTGTTGTCAACATCGTCATCATCATCATTATCATCATCATCATCATTATTATCATCATATAAATTAAAACTAACAAATCATTAGGACAGACATCACACAAGAATTTCAAATAATGTTTAATAAAAGTCTTTACTGCAGATTTTCAACCTTATAAGGTCTCCTTCAGGCATACCAAATAATTTCACATATTGCAGTAGTAAGTATAGAATTGGATGTAGTATAAAACAAAAAGATGTAAAGAAAGCTTAAAAGATCAGGGGTAGGTTATGAGTTGTTAAAACAGGTAAACGACGATCGATTATGTCGAGTGAAATTAAGACAGGGTTTACTCAATGGTTTACAAAGAAATCCAAAATAGTGCATGAAGTGAGAGGACTCGCTCTGTGTGTCACTCCCTCTATCTCTTTTATTCTTCCTCAAAGGCGTCCTCCCAAAAGTGAACAGAATGGACACTGGAAATAATAAATCATTGTTAATATTAATCATTATCATCCTTATGAAATTATCATTATCTTCACTTTAATCTTTATGTCTCTTTCGTTGTCACTGACTTCATCACCACATCAATGTAAAGCACATCACAGAGAGCTTCTATACCAGGACTACTATATCAACTCAAAATACCCCGTGACCAGTGCATGATTTCGAAAGCTGTGAAGTGTTCGAGATTTTGAATAAATTTTTATATAAAAAAATTAAAAAGACTCCTGAACAAAGCATTACAAGGAATAAGTAGATGTTTGGAGTCCGAGTAAATAAGGTTCGACGCCGTATGTCCTGCTATTTTCTACAGAAAAAGCCAAATGAAATAGTGCTGTACACAGTCAGCTGGTCCCGTTGATGCCGGTTAAGGGTAAATTAAATATAGTCAGCATCATTATCACGGTTTTCCTCATCCTAATCATCTTCTTCGATATCATCACCATCATTCGTTAGCTGCTATATTAATCTTGGCACCTTTTGTCATGCAAAAAAAAATGTAACTTAAATTTATGTAGGAATATAAAGGCTTTTAGGCTCTTCAGTCTAACCTATAAAATCATCATAAACTGTCAATAGAAGCCACTTAAACAGTGATAAAAGGTTAAATGAAACGTTAATAGCTACATTAAGTAGGCAAACTGACAAAAAGAAAAAAAAAATCATCGTTATCACTTTTCGTAAAGTAGAAAAAAAAAAATTGCAAATTAGGTTATAGCAATTTGATCACTTTAATGTAAAAGTCAAGTAAAACTTACAGAATATACAATAATACAAGAAACTTGCAAGACAAACAGCATGTCCACTTCATCAGGGTTATGTTATAAAGACAGACTCATCATCATCCTCATCCTCATCATCATCATCTCATCATCTTCTCATCATCATCATCCTAATCCTCATTATCATCTAGGGTCCCTGAAATAGGTTTCACTCAATTCAGATGTTTATGTTTGGTTAAGAAGGTTTCTTTCCCTAATTTTTCAAAAGCTACATTTAAACATTTCAATTTGATTTCTCAATAACTTTCAAAAGTGACAAGCCTATCTTCATATTGTATATTCTGCACTGTCGGCTTGATGACTTTCGTTTTATTATCGAGAACCTCATCAAATTACAACGTCAGAAGCAAACAAATTATTGATAAGGTCCACCAAAGTGAAATTAAAAGATGGTTAAATTTAATCACCAAAACCTGCCAATGAAAGTCGGTCAATCGCAAAAAGAACAATAAGTCTTTGCTGTGCAGGTGGAGAAAATTGTTAAGAAAGTCTATCAGGGTAAAACTGAAAATAATAAAATCAGTAACATCACACAGTCGATGAATGACGTACGAACAGAATATATTTCAAAGCTCTCTATGTGCTTTCTCTTCAGAATGTTAAGTAATGATTAAGTTACGATTATAATCACCATAACGTTATTTTGTAACCAGTGACGCGATTTGAATTGCCAATATGTATGTAATTAAACTGAATGAATCAAGAGTTTGTCACAAAAATATAAAGGCCCAACGCCAAAAAAAAAAAAAATGTAATGATCGTCATTATGATATGGAGGTTTATATAATTCTCGAATGCAGACAATGGCGCTCTCGAGTTTTCACAGTATTATTTCCCCAGCAGACCAGCTCACTAATTATTCTCAACTCTCGGGGAGCATACAGTGCTGCTGCCAATTTGTAGGCGCTAATAACCAGCATTGTGACAATATCTTTCGTTGCCTGTAATCAGGTACCCATTTTACAGATGGGTCGACTGAGGCAAATGTGAATAAAATGCTTTTACAAAGTACTTACAACATAACCATAGTTAGAATCGAACCCACAACCCTCATATCCCTAGCTCGAATCCGTAACCATTCGATAACCTTGCTCCATAATAATAATTTTGAAGAAACGTAATGGCTGCACAGGGAGATGAAATAAAATATTGCTCAATAGTGAGAAATAACTGAATTTAATAAAGAAAAAGAAAAGAAAAGAACATAGGAAGTAAGCAGAGAGAAGAACGAGATACTAGTTACATCTACAAAATATTAAAAGAAAACAACAAAAAAAAAAAAGAAAAGAGTCATTAAAATAAAAACGACGGCAACAAGAAAATTTCATCATCATCGACTTGGGTTATCCATGTTGTTCTAAGGCTGTAAGATCCATCAGTGTAAATTTTAAAAAGGATTTAAGATATGTCAGGTCAAGCAATAAAAAATTCATTGAATGACCCCCTTGCCCTCCACCCTCTGAAAAAAAAAAGGGCAAATGCTGAATACAATGATGACTTTTTGTTTTTTGCCAGCACATCATCATTATCATCACCATCATCGTTGTCGTTGAAATCATTCTTGGCATGAGCTCTGCCATTAGGTTACTCACTTCAGTTTTTGAATAGGAGACTATGATTTATTTCTCCCCTTCTCCCGCCCCGCCTACCCCCCCTAAAGTGTCATTTAGACCATTGTCGTAATAATAGCAACGTGTATTTTACAAACTATGAACTTGCATTTATGACCAGTCAGTTCTACGTTAGTCAGGAGTTGTGTGATATCGTGTAAGACAGGTATCGTGATGTAATCTGATTGTTCGATATACGAATTGTTGGACACCTCTTTCAGAGAATCCGTAGATAAAGTATGTTGTATATTGTACAGTAATTCTTGCCTATGGTCTGCTGCCTTAAGTCAGGGTATGTGAAGCAACAAACTGACTCCTCAAAATCAGACATTTTTTTTTCTGGTATAGTCAATTTGAAGAGAACAATAACTTCATCAACATCTTTATGGTAGCATAACAGCCGAAAAAAAAAAAAGAAAATCCGGAATCCAAAACCCAGTGCAAATCCAGAAAGCGCACGTTACATGTTTTATTTCTGTCCACTCATTTTTTTTTTTTTTGGTTTGTTAGATTAAAAATAACGAAACAATAATGGTACACTCTAAAAACCAGCGTATATATTATCAGAGATTACCACAGGAAAAAGAAATACGATAAAAACCTTCGTTTGAATAAACAGTTGGCAAACAACCTTATACTTCTAGTTTGAGACGATGGGTGGATGCAGCTGTGTAAATGTTAACAAGCGATTCTTGAAATAAAAATAAATAAAACATATACTACTATCATGTTATTAAATGATAGAAAAAAAATGTCTGAAATAACATAATATAAACTAATGAAATGAAGGAAATCTTGCTTTTCTTTTTTTTTTTTTTAACTGCAGAATGATGAAATTATTGAGAGATGATGAAATTATAAAATGAAATCATGTTAGAGGAGGAGATTGGAGTGATGGGTGGAGGNNTAGGTTGATAAAAATAATTATGCGCAATTTTTCAATCTGATTAAGTCATTACATTAACACGTAATGATAAACTCTTGACATCAGTGCGAACTAAATAAATGTATAGATATTATTTATCTGTCGGTTCCATATAAGCGTACATTTCCATTCAAAATATGCCTGAGATAGGAGTAAAAACCTAATCTACTTAATCTTCCGCCCTTCACACCCTGCGGGGCAGTTTAGTTCTTCAAAATACGTAGGCCTATATTTCAATCCGTGCGTTATCCTGACAAATTAGATTACACAAAAACAACTGATTGTCGCAAGCAGGTAATTTACATCACAGTTGTAATTATCTCATTTTTGGATTCATTATATACGGCAACATTTAGATAAGGTCAGGTCATTTCATCTCTGACTCTTAGTAACATCTATCCAGGTCCAAAGAGATCCAAGTCATAGCTCATCAGGATCATTAGAAAAATTTTCGAGAGATTATGTATGTTGAAGAAGACATGGGTTTTTGTTATTGTTGTTTTCAATCAAGTAGTTCAAGTATATGGAGATAATTAAGAACATGACATTTTTCATTAAAAAAAAAATCATCTTTCAGTGAAAAAAATGTCACCTTTCAGTAAAGAAATATCATCTTTGAGTGGACAAAAATATCATTTTTTAGTAAAAAAAATACCTATATTTGTCGTTTTTGCGTGGTTTTTGGTTGTTGATACTATTAATTTTCTGAGTCAAAGATAAAACAGCTGGACGCCAGCAAGAAAGACGAAATCTTCACTAATAATTTGTCCCGGAGCTCTGTGTCAATCTCATCTCTCAATTTTTAGAATGCTTTCAAGATAAACTTTTAATTTACATATTATCTTGTTTTGATGCGTATCTACAAGAAATCTTCATCAGATTAATACTGTATTTTAATTTACTCAAAAATTGCTAACATTTTTTTAATGCAAAAGTCGGTTGAAGCTCAGGAAAACGATCCTAAGAGTGAGGCATGAAGAGACAGCAGCAACACACACATGAAGGAGGCGGGGGCAGGGGCGGAGAGAAGGACAGGAGCGCCGACATACGAGTTGGTGCCACGTAAAAATTCAAATCATTTAGATCTACTTGGGCTCAGAAAATAATAAAACTGTCTGTTGTTAGAAATCTGGATGAAACAGTGGAAGAAAAGAGCTTTTCTCAAGCAATTATCACAGTAACTTTCATTCAACCAATTAAAAAAAGATTCGACTAGATAATCTGAAGTTTTTTCCACAACTGTACTTTTAGAAATACTCGGAATCTCGTAAACAATTTTTTTTTCTCATGGTAGTGGTGTGCCAGATAAACAACGAAAGGAAACTGACTGGACCAGAACTTTTCTCAAGCAGTTTCTTCCAGTATACTAAAAAAAAAATATCTAGTCCTTACTGATATTTAGATTTTCATTTAACAGCTTGACCATTTCTTCACAGCCGTGTTTAGTAAATAATCGATGTCATGTAAACTTATATTTTGATGGTGTTGGTTAATAGTTACAATAAACTGAATGATCGTAATATGATGTGGTATAACCGATATATCCATAAAGAAAAATAATTGCATGTTTACTGTAATGGTGGCCGGTTATAAAACTTGATATCGCCAAGAAAATCATGAGTTAGCAAACTATAAGATCGTCCAGTCCCAGACAAGCATCCATCTTAAAAACAATAATAAGATTTAATGGGGGAGAAGGAGGGGGAAGGGGGTATTCTCTCTAAAAAAGAGAAAAGTGGCAGCATATCATCAGTTGCATTCTTCGGCAACATAATAGATTCATTTTTCATCAAACGGATTGTTTGTTATTGCTTGTGGCGTACTAGCAGAGCTATATTTTATTATATTTGTTTCTTTAAAGGACAGTAATACTGGTACAGGTTTTCAGTTGTCCTTAGCTATTATTGGATTGTGATTTGTCATTTCCTTGTCAAATACCTGTGAACAGCAGTAGATTTGTCTTTAATTATGTATGGAAGAAAAATAACCCCTTTTAGTTAAAGAACCCCTCTGGCCGTAGCATAGTCCAAAAGTTAATTAAAAAGTACGGCGTCAACTATAGTAAAGAGTACTAAATGTTCTGGATGTTTCCCATGGTTACCGCGGTGCGTTTTACTGATTTGAATTCCTTGAGAAGTAGGCTAGTACACGTCATCACGGCAACTCATACGCGTTATTACGGCAGATATAATTCACACAAGGTATATTGTGTCTCTCCAACACTTTATCCTCCCTTCTTATCTTGTGTGAGTATTCATTATATTGCCTGCTCTCTCTCTCTCTCTCTCTCTCTCTCTCTCTCTCTCTCTCTCTCTCTCTCTCTTTCTCTCTCTCCCTCTCTCTTGCTGTTAAAAATTCCATAATACGTGAACTGTATTGCGCTGAGATCGCCGACATAAAAGATACACGGGTCAAAGCAAGAAAAATTGAAGTGTCCGATGACAAGCACCTCAGATCGTTATGAAATTAAAGCAGTGTTAAAAGTTCAACGCTTATGAGCAGTGAAACTCTGTATTTTATTGCATAACACAATCCCCTGCTTAGCACGCTCACAATCAACGTCCCAACTGCTTGATTTCTTGTAAAGAGCACTCTGGATAGCTCAAAACTTCTGAGAATACACTTTCGGTTCGAAGCGCGGCTGTAACTTTTCAGAGTGCTACAGTGTTTTGTTACAAAAGGCGGGTAACTCAAGTGCATCTGTGTTAAATACTGAAAATAAGCAGATGATGAGATGGCTTATTATTATCCTCTCATGAACGTTATCGTCGAAGATTGAATTACACACATTTTATTGCCGTGCAGCATCAGATCTGCTTGCTTAGTGTACAGGTAAAGTTCATGACAGGGAATCATATTATGTGCTTTGACAGCGATTTGGAGAAAACACGCAGAATTCATAATAAATGTAAAGAGAAGACAACAGCTCGATCATCTGATAGCAGGGTTGAGCAAGTTCACCAAAGAAATCAGTACAGATCAAGTTTAGTTCACTAATTAAGGGTAAAAGCTGGATCAAATTTACTCAGTTCTATGAAAATTGAGTAGTTTTCTGATCAGATCAGTTTCTTTTGGTTTTAGAAAATCGGTATTCAATTCTGGTTTTCGCGGTAGATGTGAACTGAACTGAAATTTAGACAGGAAATTAAAGTAGCCACAGTTCAAATGCAGATTAGTTCATTCAAACGAGCTTAAAAAAGCTCAGCTTCAAGATTACGTGAACTGAACTTAAGTTCACAACTGCGATGATAATTATGATCTCAGGTCTGCCCAACCCTGTTGGCAACAAGTGGAAAGCAGAAGGCATAGAATGAAGATTCTGGGTGGGTCGGCAAGTTAAGAATGGGAGAGATGGGGGACGCACAAGCACATAAAATGTTCAGGCGGACTGTAGGGAGTGAAGGTCTTGGATGGGCCATGCCAATCGGTACGGTACTTTAAGAAGAAGAAGAAGAAGAAGAAGAAGAAGAAGAAGAAGAAGAAGAAGAAGAAGAAGCAGAAGCAGCAGAAGAAGAGATACTGCTGGACAAATAATGACTTATTATCTGATACCAAATCACTTTGCTCTTATAATTGAACCGAAAGAAGTGCAAGATGATGGCGACTATAAGGCAGAGAATCACAAGTTCTCTCTCCGACTTGTAAAAGATGGCAAGTTCCGTCCTCTACTACAGTGGTACTTGCCTGAGTACCCAGTCGTCGGGAGATTAAAACAACCGGGCTTTTAGGCGGGGAGACTTATTTTGCCAATTACAATGAGAGCAACTTATTTTTTCTTATTTTTTCCGATACCCTTGCAGTTAATACTCGATTGACATCAAGCTTCTTTGTGATAGTGATGAGACCGACTTTTCCAATCTATGTAATTATGCTTGATGATTATTTTTGTTCTCTTGTTGCTGTTGTCAAGTGAATTTCTTCATGTCCTCCAAAAGACACTAAAACTGCTACCTGTCACCAAAATGTTCCTTTTCTCCAGCACTGCACCGTGTGAGTACGGGAAAAATGAAAGATCGTGCTCTGAGACGGATTTTCTCTCTAAGACCGGGTTCTGAGGCATACTAACTGTGGTGCAAGAGCTCGATTCCAAGACATAATTATGCAATATTCGAAGTCGTATGGGGCCCTAGTGGGGCGGATTTTTAGTTCTTACTACTTCTTTGCTCTCCTAAGAATCGCAAACGATGCCCTGTGAAGAGTGATAGCCGCTGTTTTAGAATATGAATATGACTGTGAACATCAGCATTTGCCTCAATAATATACTTTTATCGAGTACTGTTCTTCTCCCAGATAACATGGCCGGCAGTGATTTCAACATTTCGAGACAGAATTTAATTTTGAGATCCAGTTCTTAGGTTATACGCAATCATAATTTCAATGCAAACAGCCTGTTTCATGACAGCAACGAGATCTAAGGCGAATCGGGTTCATTGGCGGCGAGTTCTTAAACCGTGACCACTTCATTGTTTCCCTGTCTATCATATCTTCGGACTCTTTACTGTTACTTCACATAATTGTTAACGATGCTTGCTTTTGCTTTGAAATTTAGAGGAACAGCGGCTGTACTACATGACTGACAACGACGCGCACCTGCTTTATTAATATCCTGCCCATCATAAATAACTCTCCATGCACTCCTCCTCATTTCAAAACTCGGGTACAATTTTTGAAGAAATTAAGACAGGATACGATCGTTATGAAAACGCACAGAATGGTCAGGGAGTGGGTAATGTAAAAATCTGCAAATCGATGACCGGAAAATGGCGATGTGGACAAATTTCATGAGGACATACAACATTTACCGTCCTGTTTGTAATTCAAAAACCTTGCGAAAGTTTTGCAAGTGGGACTAGTGAGTGGGGCGTTATTTGGGAAGTATATATATATGAATTTCTTTCACAGATAGCATGACCACTACTGAATTTATTTTTGAGATTCACAGATGTTCAGATATTTAGTACATTTTTTTTTCTAGTCTAGTTACACTACAAACAAAATTCGGTTTCATGACATTTACGGGGTTGTAAGAAGATGGATTTGGCGCATAGACAGTAACCTAAGCACAAGTTTTACAATTCACTTTTCCATCGTGTCTTCAAACTAATGTACTCATTACTACTTCACTGCACATTATAGAATTGTTAACACTACTTGTCTTTGTTTCTTTGATTGAGATTGGGAGCGGTAGCCTCTGTGGACAATGAATATACAATAAATATGACTATGAGCGAGCCACACCTGCTTTATTAATATTATATTATGAACTCATTCTTAGAATATCATGACCAGTGTTGATATAAACACTCAATTATACACGGTGTCTCACTTCGTTATCGCCAACAAAACAATAGTTAAAAACAACCAATCACCATTTCCTGCGGGACAGAAAACCCTCATTGTTGATATCTGCGATAAATATTTTATCAATCTGCTTGCGCCTCACAATATCGTATGTATCTTACATCAATAAAACACAAAAGGGAGAGAAAATAAAAAACACCGATCTCATTTTCTCACTCGCGCGAAACAAAATAGCCTACCCGTTTCCTCTTTATAGACCAGCGAGGTGCTGAAGTTATAAAAATCTTGCTCACCAGATACGATCGGTTCGTTTTCATGTGCGCAGTCAGGTCGGAAGATTTAAAAAAACCCAAAATATTTAAGAAGAGAAAAGGAAAAAAAAAAGAACAAAACCCGAAACGAACGAGAGTCATAAACTATTATATTCGCAGCCGCACACGAAGCCTTTTTATTTCAAGAGAGTTTGAGATTTATTGACGTGGCATCACTTATTTTTTACCTCCTTCGTTTTATTGTCAAAATTTTGTTTTGTTTATATTAATTTTGGGCTGCCTCCATGGCTGCCTCTTCACTACCTCCACCTGCTGGAAGAGAGAGAGAGCGAGATAGAGAGAGAGAGAGAGAGAGAGAGAGAGAGAGAGAGAGAGAGAGAGAGAGAGAGAGAGTATAGTGGTGGAAAAGATAAGATGATTGTGATAAAACTATTAGCCTCCACAGAGCTCATCATAATTTTCCAGGATGGAAAATGATGCGGGTTGTAGTAATGATGGTACAGTCGCTCCCGCTTAATCGCAGTTCGCCTAAACGATTCGCAGCGATTTTCAGATCCCTAACGTATAACTGTGGAACCCCAGTGTTACATAAATATAGGTATGAGTATATCTATACACGAGTATAGCAGGTATACTCTGCTCTTAGATATAGTACGGATTTCATATGGAATAATCAATGATGATTGTTGTGCTGTAGAGGTACAGTCGCCTCTGCCTAATAGCAATTCGCCAGTTGGAAACTATCGCTTAATCCCGGCAATTTTCAGATCAGTGAGTTATGTAGGTCTATAATAATATAGCAACACAGTGTCTCAATGTTAAGTACATACACTTATTTCAGTGGAGTTCACAATATGCACCTATAATTGTATAACCATTGTAGCGTTTTATACTTTAGCCAGGCCCTAATAGTAATTAATAATTAATCTCAATAAAATGTATAAACCGTGGAAAAAAAAATGTGTATTGAATTTAAAGTCCAATAATTTTAAAGGATAAAAAGGAACTCTGATGAAAATTCAATAGTATAAATGTTGCAGGATTCATTGATCTGGATACTATACTTCTGTCACAACAGCAACAGCAACAGCAACAGCAGCAGCAGCAAAAACAACAACAACAACAACAACAACAACAACAACAACAACAACAACAACAACGATAACAACAGCAACATCAACAACATCAACAACAACAACAACAACAACAACAACAACAACAACAACAACAACAACAGCAACAACACAAGTCAAACATGGGATGCAAGATGTGCATTTTAACTTTTTGTTTAGCAGCGATGTTAACCATACCACCTTGGTATTTGAAAGTTGCAGTTTTTACATTTTTATTTTACCCATCCGCTAATGTATGCCAAATTTCAGCTATATAAAATTTGGATTATTAAAGTAATTAAACTTTGAAATCAAGTAAATATTTTTATTTTTTTTTCATTTGGCCAACTTATACTTTCATCATGCGCAAAGGCTTACAGCGCACATATGAGTACTTCATGATACAGTCGATTTCATTTAATGATTGGTTGGATACTAGCAACTCCTCTTAATCGTAACATTTTCCACTCTATAGCAAAATGCTTTATTTCTACAAGTCACTGGATAATCGCAATTCCTTTAAATCGCAACTTTTCCTATGCTGTCTAGGAGTTGCAATTACGCAGAATGGGCTCAACTATCGAAGTTGGGCTGTATAAAATAATGTGAGCAGGTGGAATTAAACGTTTGGGTCACATGTGAAAACTAGACTTACATGTGGAAATTAGGAAACAGTGTTCAGGTCGTGAGGATAAATGGATTAACTTACTGAAAAATTTGCGTTCCTATGGCGTAGTTGGGGCATATTCACCTTGCAAGCTGAGGGGGCCTGAGTTCGACTCCCGGCAGGGGGGAGCAACAAATTTTCTTGTGTTAGATAGATGTTTTTCGGCCCTTCCCAAAATTTAGCTTTCACTGTGAGCATGTAAAATCACTAGTGGCACTTTTTTTTTTTTTTTTTNTTTTTTTTTTTTTTTTGGCAAGCCACTTAATGTGCAACAGGTTTGAAATATTCAGTTCATTGCTTAAACGTGTATCCTCCTTAATGTAATATGCCTTACCGTCTAATCACATAATGAAAGTCAAAGGATAACAGCAGCTCCTTTTTTATTTTGCAGTTTTTTTTTTGTTGTTTTTTTTTTATATGGTGCCATTGAATTGCAATTAAGTGGAATTCATGTACATTATAAGATTTCGTGACCAAGAGGATAGCAGCTGGATCAATTAATTATGATGGATGATCAATATTAATAATTAGATTCTCCTAAAACTGGATTCCCGCAGCTTTCAAGATCCTTACATGTCAATGGCTTTTTTGTTTATAATTAATGTAAGTACTTAATGAACGGGCACAGTCTTTAGACACCCTTAGCCATCATGCAGGCAACATACGCAGATAATTATCTCTTACAATAGAAATGCAGTGAATACATCATTATGATTATTGTTGTTATTATTATACACCCTCTTGTTAATGATTATTTAAAACTGTGCCTCTGTAGCTTGCCTAAAACTTAAATACGGCCGTCTCCGGTTAATTGCACTTCGTCGGGAGCATGAAAGCGCTGCTATTATAAAAGTAAGTTTCGAATATTCAATGATTTTCCTTATATAGTACACAGTATTCTGTTCTCTGAAGAATACTGCGATTGAGCAAAGGTTGCGTTAAAAGTGTAGTTGGGTGCATGTCTCCTATTACAGGTGTCACTTCGTGGGTTTAAATTAATACCAGATTATAATATAATTCAGTGTGAAGTCTGGCGTGAGCGGGCATTGGTCTGAATGCCATAATCATAAACCTCTTTGTTGTTAATATTATTTTATTGCAATGTTATAGGGAACAAACTTATTGACTCGGCATATTTACCTTTCCCTGAAATGTGCTTCCACTTGACTTACACATTTTTTTTTCTGAAAATGGAATATTTTATGTCTTATAGTTAATGCGAAAAATAAACAACTCCAATCGATCGCAGTAAATATCTACTTGATAGTAACATTTATCATGCTCTCATGGAGAACGATTTAGCAGTGTCCGGTGTCTTTTTGGTTAAAATGTACAAACGATGTTGCACTTAAAAATGGGCCACTATTCTGCTTCACAATAAAAATCTATGACGACATGACCCACATCACACACTGCTTTAGGTAGAACTGTTTACATCTACTCATTAAAACAGCGTAAAACAGTCAAGAATTCATTCCACCTCATCATGAGAAACGGAAGAGAGCATGACATAATATTAGTGCAGGGTATCTGTATAAACAAAAAAACCTACAGACTCAACTTTCTGATATCGAAAACGTCATATGGAAGCCTCAAAATACAGTGAGAAATTTACACAAGAGGTGTTGTGATTTGCAGTTGTGCCGTTTGGATGCTTAGCTAGTGACGGGATCACGGTTTAGACTTAAACATGCGAAGAAAGCGTTATTATCATTTTGTTGTTATCGCTCCCCATAATATCGCTGCTGTTCAGCATCGTGGGTAATGGACAAAACTTCCAAGACAAAATCATCATTAGTGTGGTATGGTCCAACTTTTGCAGCTAGAAAATGCAGCCTACAAGGCTTGATGTGCTGCGCCATTGTTCGGTGCATGATAGAAAGTCAAGAGTGGATTGGTCAGATTGCTGTGCAGTTTGTTTTCCGCATTTGCTGGGGCGAGAGGGATGGGTGGTGGTTGGGGAAGGGGAGGGGGAGGAGTTAAAGGAGAAAAAATGAGAGAACTAGGGATTAGGTTTTGATGGCCTATCTGTTTTGAATTTGTGTTGCCGGAACAGACATATCTATGAAACATTTCATATTATGACATTGTTGAAACTTCATACTTAGTTTTTCCCTTACACATCGCGCAACCAACGGCGCTTAGCGATGTGCCTGTAATCAGTTTACACAATAGCCAGAGTAGAGAATGTGATCTAAAACTCAGCTTGTGAGAGGGTTTCTTCTAACCGAAATTTAACGGTCGCTCCATTAGAAATCCAACCCACTCCACTCACTCCCATGTTTCGCTTACTCGCACGAAAAATTAATCACAAATTTCTCTTGCTGGCAATGATGTTTCGATTAAAAATGGATGCTACTCCATCATAGAGGGACACCAGCCCACGTGAATTAATTTTCCGCAACGGATATTTCAGATTTGATATTTATGCTCTGATATCAAATGTTTTCAGATTTAATATGATGTCTAAAGATGGTGATTAAAAACAATAAAGTGGAAATTGAAATGTGTAGGGTTTAATAGATTTTGAAACATGATTTCCTATGACGTTTATAATTCTATGCTTCCTGTTGGTGTATCAGAGACTGATTGAGATTAATGACTTGTTTTGAGGAGAGAAAGTTCTTTCTGTACTTTAGTGAAATGTCTATCACTTTAAGAAAGAAGAAAAATATTCTCGTCAGTGAAGAATAATTTTAAAAAGAAATATTTAGATCTAGATTTTATCCAGTCTGCATACTTATCCCAAGCATTATGATCCCCGCTCCCCCTCACTCTTCCTCTCCATCCCCTCCCCCTTCTATTCCCCCTCCCACTCCTTCTTCACCAAAACTTTAGCAATAATTTCAGACTAACCTCTGCTTTGTTTTCCCAAGAAAAATGACTTCTTTTCCAAGAAAAAACAATCTGCATAAGTGTTAAATCCGATGACTCTGACATTTCCTATCCTGGGAGTGGAAACAGTGCGTATAAAAGTCGCTAGTTTATTCATTTGTACCTCAGTTCACTTGGGGGAAATGAGTATCAGACATGCTTTTAAAGACTGGAGAGACTTTTCAGCATTATTCTATGCAGACGCTAGAATATGATCTTGTGTAATTTACAAGGCTTGGACTTGGACATTCTCCAGGGTAGACAAGAGAGCAATATCCTTTGAATAGAATAAGATATTTTACAGTGTCGACATCTAGGGGGCACCAGAACAGTCTCCGTCACAGACGCCAGGATATTTTCACATGTACACTGTCCAAGAAACCGCTCATACTGACAATATTGTAGAACCTTTTTCTCCAAAAAAAATGTGATTGAACTGTAGAACATTGACCTGTTGAGACGCCAGAACATTCACCATTCTTTCATTTTGCTAGTTCTTCGCATGTAACTGCGCTTGGTTGTCGCTCCCGTCCTTATCTTCTTTAATTTCATCATCCTCGTCAATTTCGCTGCTGTTTTCATTAGTTATCTTGTGGGTTTCGGTCTCTTACATTCCCTGCAATATGAAAGTAGATCCTAAAAAGTGTCAGTCTTGTGCATGTAAGTGTGAAAAAGTTATCACCACCGATCGGTCTCAAAAGCAAACTCATATTGTCAAGAGAAGCTTTCATGTATATATACTTACAATATCGTCATGCTCATTCCACATTTGCCTAATTAATTTTTTTGTTGTTGTTGTTGATGATTTGAGTTTCTAATATCACTATGATCGCCCATTTATCGTCTTTTTCTTATTCAAACAATGTCGAGTTTTGATTTGTTATTATATCCGAATTTTACAAGCTAAACCACATCTGCCTCACTGTTTTGCTTAGAACAACAGGTTAAGACGTGCTCAATTTCTCAAAATTTCAAACTTAGTTTAACTATGACTTCGGGGAATAAGGAATGAGCGTGATGATATTCTATAAAAATCTTTTTTTTTTGTTTTTGTACACATGCATGACCAAAGTTCTTTCCTTGCATCAAAGGAAAAAAGAAAACTTAGTTCAAATTGAAAAAAAAAAAAATGCTCTGCTTGTAAGTTCAATGGACTAAAAAAAACTGCTTTGCATGTGATTAAAAAAATATCCCTTACAGTGCAAGAAAAACTCCCAATACGTGCATGCTGTGAGTTACCTTTGACCAGGTCTCACCCCAGGCCGTCCACCCTGACATTTCGACCTCTTCGAAAAGTGTTTTGCCTCAATACATGCCTGACGAGAATTGATGGGCCTTGCGTTTGTTTTATCTGACACAACATGTCTATAAAACTAAAGAGAGCTTTGTCTGAAATCACTTAATGACCCACTGCATGTTAAGGCCTGCGTCAATATTGAGGCTTCACTAGGTCGGTGACATGCGCCGGAGCTCACCACGAGGTCTACAAACATTAGCAAGCCATCACGACAGCTACACCCATCAAATGACCACTGGTCACTCCGGGGTCCGGTCGCTGGACATGCTCGACTTGTCAGAATTGGCAAAATTAGGGCCAATAACCCCGCATGAAGTGTAACCGCGGACTAAATTTTTAGACCACCTCCACTGGACTGAAAGATTACTGCGCGCTTCACGTGAAAGAGCTGCTGCTCCACTAACTGGGCATGCCCGTGCATATTTAAAGAGCCTGCGACATCCGGTTAATAGAGAGATGTCAAAGGTCGTCATTAGCTTCAGTGCTGATCAGAATAATGACTTCTATCTCATAGGTGATTGTACTAGAAATGTTACGTGATGAGCTGTCTGTATCGGTATACGAACATTAGCTTACCACAATATTCATGGCAATGTTCCGCTGTGCTGACAAGGTCATGAGCTGGTCAACCGAAACATTGCAGTCCCTCACGGTATAAAAGCTTCGTTGAACCCCGTTTGAAACAGTCTACAGTACACTGAGTACAGTATAATAAAGACGATGTAATGCATTAATCAACGGAGAGGGAAGTCAATGACAACTGACGCCTGATGTAATTTCACAGGTGGTTCACACTTTGAAACCACTGTTCCAGGTGACTATGTGAAGTTTATTGTAAACAGCCTTTTGAAGAAGAATATTTGATATTGTATTATGCAGTCTATAATATATACCTCTCTTCAACTGGCTGAGTTGCAGGTTAGGACCTTAAAGCTGATAGGCAGAAGGGGTGAGATCACAGAATACGTATCGATCTCTGATGGGTTAAATGGAGACTGAATGGAAGACAAAGTCATTGCTCCACGTGAATATTTATTTTAACTTATATTCTTTATGGACATGGGTTATGTGAGAATATGATTATTTACAACACTGACAAGGAGGCAGACAAAATTTACCGGACATGAATTGAGAAGGCTGAGCTAGGACACTTGCTAACAACTGTTGATAACTGAACGGTAAACGAAGCTGAGGAAGACAAAGAGAGAAAAAAAATACATGGAGTGGCAAGTTGGGGATGGGAACACAAAGCAATAGTGAAATGTTGAGATGGACAGAACGCAGACAGCGATGGAGGTCCGTACTTGCCTGCGCCGGTCGGCATAGTACTTGAAGAAGAGAAATGTAGAGAACAAGCTTGGAGGGCTAGAACATGTGAAGCTTAACATAATAATGATATTCCAGTTTACAGCTTGACTCTTTACAGGGACTAGGAAAACTAAATGCACGTTCCGCTCGTATGCGCGCGCGCGGGCGCGCGTGTGTGTATGTGTGTGTGTGTGTGTGTGTGTGTATGTGTGTGTGTGTACGGTGTGGTGCAGTGTGGTGTGTGGGGTGTGGTATCTGTGTGTGTGTGTGTATGTATGTATGTGTGTGTGTGTGTGGGTGTGTGTGTGTGTGTGTGTGTGTGTGT
>JAWQUT010000006.1:2771055-2794998 GCA_033807755.1 Ellobium chinense
GGGGGAGTAGAAAGGGTTCCCGAGATTTGTTGTTTTTGTTGTTTGCTGGAGTTGGGGGGAGGGGGAGGTGTGGGAAGAGGGGCGACATCAGCAAAGATTACAGTGAACTCTTAAAATGATCAGATATTCCCTCATCCCATGAAGTTCAAATTTTACTGACTCCACTCTGTGCATGGCAGGGCTCATGACACAGACACAAATCTCCCTCGTGGCTCATCGAGGAGAGCTAGAACACTCGGATCAATTCAAAAGACAATTTAGAAACACATAGGTCTTGGTGTCAGAGCTGTTGACAAGGGATTACTGGCTGCCCAGAGCTGTCCCAGACGTATGAGGGCAGCACGTGCAATCTAGACGGCTTCCTTGGAAATGACTTTGTGGCACGAACTTTGTGATCTCTCCTCGCTGGAAAGCCATTTGTAAGGTGGCAATGAAACTAAAAGAGCTTTCTCTCCTGGGTGAAAAAAGGTGTGAGGTTGTGTTCCAGAGCGTGTTGCAGGCCGGCTTGTTCCCTTGGTGCCGGTCGTGAGTCTCGTGTCACTTCTCGGTGACATAGGAGTACAACGACTCGTGCAGAGCACATTTTGGGAATTTCCAGTTTGGCGCACTTTGTAATTAACGACGCGGTGTACCTTCATTATTTTCTAATCCCTTACAGCGCCTCTTCCGATTGCCGGTCGTACCCGGATGTAGTTCAACTAATAAACATATATCTATACATTTAGACTTCATGACCTCAAATTTCATGGACTCTAAGATTTTGCATCTTAACTGTAAAATACTTAGTATTGGTCTCTCTTTCCCTGTCAAATTTTACGTAGGAACTTAAATGCCCTCCCTCCCCCCGCCAATGCAAAATTATGGACTGGCCCTGGGAATTCGCGTTCATGAAGTCCTCTGTGATTATCTCTCTAACAGGACCCGAGCTTATTCTGTATGTGAAATTGCGCACTCAAATAAATTGACTGAAAAATTAAGGAAGTTTACAGCTAAATTTTAATGTCGTGTTAACTTTGCCGGAGAACACCAAAGTAAAGAGCGAGTAAACAAACATGTAGCTTTAAAAACTACACTGAAAAGTGAAGCACTGTTAACAATATACACTTTAAATCCTCCAGTTTGAATTTTTAAAAATTGTCTTTCACGATGGGAAATGAAACATTTTTGACATAATGAGACTATTTTAACCCCTATTATTAAAGATATAAATTGTCATATAAATGTCATAAGCAACAATAAAAAAACTTTAACCCTGCTTCTTCCACCTTTACCTGTTAACAGGGAGCTATGATAGATAACGATAGGCAAACGGAGGGGGCTCTATAAAGGCTTAGAAAAATAATTAAAAATTATGTCTCCGCTGAAAATTCCAGAAATGTGCAGAGTGGTTATCCTCCAATATAATCTGTCTATGAAGACAATATACTGTATTAATATAAGCTTGACGGTGGCTGCTTATTAATACTGTTATTGTATGTTTTAAGGCTTCCACCATTCAGTATCATGTGTATACCCTGATGCGAGATCAAATCTCAAGCTCTTTTCCCAACAAAGCTAAGTGGTCAAGTCCGATTAACGCATTCACCCTGGCGTTGGCGTTCGTTTGCGCCTTCAGAGAATGTCCGGGTGACACTTGTCTGATGTGATAAGATTTAAGGAGGTTAAAACTCCACGGATCGGAACGATCAAAGACAAACACAACGACGATGAGCGATAAAAACCTCTGAGGAAAATTCTAAACTCCCTGACCCGAGTGAATTATGGTGTACCCATCCTTGAAGATTTTTTCGATTTAATCTCAGTCACAAACGATGGTGCCGCAACCACATCGTGGTCCACTCAGACACGCTTGTTGGTCACTCGATGGTCATCTTTATGGTCATTTAGCAGGTGTCCGTCCGAAACCAGTTATTGCCAAATCGGCCACATGACACCCCCCCCCCCCCNCCCCCCCCCACACACACACTTTTCCCCTCCAAACAACCCTGTAACGTCAATATGGTTTCTTGTTTTATCATAGCATCAGTATCTAGTCCCATGAGTATAAAAATAGACCACAATGTCTTTGTCATCTCAGAATTTTGATGACTTTGAGTTTAATTTCTGCTCTTTGCCGCTAGACGCCTATGAACGGTTTGACCATAGGAAGGTAGGTCAACCTGGCAAAGTCAGTCATGTGTTGTGAGACAGTCAGCAGTGATGCCCTCCAGATGACATATGTCAGTGAGGAAATTAACGACCGCAAATCACAGTGATCGTTTCTCTCTTTCAGAGTTGACTGGATATCGTGGGAAAGTGGTAAGCTAAAACATGCTCATAATAATACATAGTATAAACATGTTTCTACTGATGTTCGAAATAAGCACAGAGCGGTGTATGTGGTTTACTCTGATGAACTGTTTAGTGCTGGGTGATGTAGTTCAGGCGTTACATGTCCTCGGTGGAAGAGAATAGACTTTCTCTCTGCCCCCCTTCCCCTCTCCCTCCACCTTCCGATTTCCGGCGTCTTTCGGTGAATATCTATGGGTGATTAACAGATCTGGAGTCTTTGGCCTATATCACCATTATCATGAGCGATCAAAATAATGATATTTGCAAACTTTGTTGTCTCTGCTGACGAGTGCTGCAGGTCATTTTGACAGAAGCGATTTGCATTGTCGATATTGACTTAACGCCTTCCAGTTGAGTTAAGACTCAGAACATAATTATCACTTTCACGGCTAGCAGAACTCTTCTGTAATCCATTTTACTACTTTCCAAAGGAAGCGTTTTAATGATACGCAACACAGTGGCCACCGAGTATTTGTGTCAAATCTCTCATACTGATAGCTGAGCTCAGGGAATGGAACCAACACAACATTTTGGATTTGGAACGACATGAAGACAGTCAGCAGTGATGAAATACGGAAGTTCCATTCTTTGCAAAATGAACAATTTGAGAACTGATGTGTGCATCCTGAGCAATGGGTTTCTAATCGTATCTGGCCATAAAATAACCACTTTTTAATACAGAGGCGCACTTAACTGATAGATTCAGACACTCAGAGCAGCCATATCAATGAGAATTGCTCACTCTGAGATGAATGATGCCTTGCACAAAGGAATTCTCCTTTCGCTATCGCTGATTCAGAAGCCCACCATATAAACATACGGCCTAAAAACTTTTCCGGAATGCGATTTCCTTTAAACGCCCAATCAGCTTCCTTCATCGATGTGACGTCGTGCAGAAACCCACCAACCAAACACCTCACTTTATCTGACGGAGCGGCTCATTTGCATGTCGTTAAGCCATCCGAACTAATCAATGGGACAATTGGCATTTAGTGCCGAGATTTTCAATTACGATAGCGAGGGCCAATCGTTGAAAGACCGTCCAGCTATCGCGCAAATCAACAAATTCAATAATTGAAACGAGGAATTACCCGAGTGCCGCTCCGTCGCCTTATCGATGGCTGAAATCGCTGGCCGATGTACTTCCTCGGGCAGAGTGTGCCTGAAACAATATGGCCGGCGAGTGACACAATCTGAGGCGCTGACATCAGTGGGGGGACTCTGGGATGGATCATGAGGGGCTCGGGTGAGATGACAGCGAGATAATTTGAAGTCTTAGCACCATTAACTTCCCCGCCCGCCCCTTTCATTATCAGCTTAATGCCGAGTTTAGTAAAGGGCGGAAATTGGCCCGGTCGGAATATAAAGTTCAAGCCTGCCAGCCGTTTTGTGAGGAACAAGAAATTTATCCCGATGGCGCCCATTTCTCAACAGGCTCGATCGCAATCTCAAGGAGTCCCTAATCTCCTAATTTTATTGAATGCATTTTTCAGGATTTAGTTAATGATATATTATTGAAATCTTGAAATCTTTGCAGACCGTTCTTTTTCTATAACGTTCTGCACGGCTGGTCTTCTGTTTTCTTGCATGAATGTAACCTAGCGGACCGGAGTTATTCAAATTCGTCAGAGCTAGCTGGCTCTTGATAACGTGAAGACACTGACAACTGTCAGATAGAATTTTTGTAAGTGCGCAGTAAACCAGGTCATATGAATCACATATCTTATGGGAGCTTGTAGCTCCATACGATTCCACGGCGTGTGATTATTGTATGATGAAATAATAGAATAATAATGATCCATGAAATTCACACAGGTGCCTCGATGTGTAAGTTACACTTATAAGAGTTGATTAAATTAGGTTCTACTGCATGTTTATCATGATGATCACGTTCACCGAAAAAAAAAAAAATGGTTATGCTACTGAGAAATTATTTCAAAGTCGACAGACAGCCAAGCAAGCTAGAAGGCAGACGGGCGGGGGAGGGGGGCGGACGGAAGACGAGGCAGACGGACAGACAGACAGACAGACAGACAGACAGACAGACAGACAGACAGACAGACAGACAGACAAATAGATAGATAGATAGATAGATAGATAGATAGATAGATAGATAGATAGATAGATAGATAAGCAACAAAGTAATTTACGAATAGTGAATCAATAATTAAACGAATGAATGTAACAATGAATGAATGGATGAATGAATGAATGAATGAATGAATGAATGAATGAATGAATGAATGAATGAATGAGTGAACTTCTAATAGCCATATATTGTGAGTCCCCACCTTATTCTAGACACTTCACCATGAAGTCATAAAATAAAGCTGCAAATTCTTCTCCTCTACAGCGAAGCCCTCCTCATGGGAACACCAGCACTTGAACCCAGCTGAAGTGCTCTCCTTGGCCCTGATAGGAGCTGCAATTAACTTCCAGAATCATAACCAAATGTTTTTCTCTTTCGTCTTATGATAGTTCAGGCGGTTCCAGAACGATTGAAAGGGGGGAGGAGGGGTCCATTGTGTCAAATGGCTTCAAGAGTTATTCCCCATGTCACCTCTGGAGTGACCTTAAACCCTCTCCTCCCTCCCGCTACTTCTGAGGTCAATGATCTGTACGATCCAGTGGCCATATAATATAATAAAATTATGCAGAATTCTTAGATTGTTTAATGTTCTGCGGTAACCACGGGAAACTCCAGAGGTTTTACTGTAGGTAACGCACAACGTTGATTAACGCAAGAATTATGCTCAGTTGATTAGTGACTAAAATTCAAGGGAAGATGAAACCGATGTGTTGAATTTATCATTTTCAGCATGACCTTTCTTCTTTAGATGAGGTATACATGACAATGTAATAAATTAAGAACCAACACACACACAAATGAGAAAATTCATTATCATATTTTTTTTATGCAAAAAGCGGCAAAAAAAAAATGTAGATTTCAAGAGAAAATTTGGATATCTTCTTGCCAGTAATAACTCGTGTTAACTTTATTCTCTCAGCTTTAGTGTATAACAGCTCTCAGAACCATTCCAGGTACAAACAGGGGTGGGACAAGGATGCCTGCTTTCACCTTTCCTCTTCATCTTGGCAATAGACTGGGTCATGAAGGAAGCCACAGAAGGCACACGAAATGGAATACAGTGGACACCTTGGCAACAGTTGGACGATTTGGACTTCGCAGATGATCTTGCACTGCTGTCACACACACACTCTTAGATGCAAGAAAAGACCGAGGAACTCAACAGTCTGTCAAAGAGCGTCGGCTTACTTATACATCCTGGGAAATCTGAGGTGTTAAAACTAGGCACAGTCTCAAGCTCTGCTGTCACGGTAGAAAACACATCCCTCGAAGAAGTTGACTCATTCACCTACCTGGGAAGTATCATTGACAAAAAAGGTGGTACGGAAGCGGATGTAAAAGCAAGGGCTGCCAAAGCAAGGAATGCATTTAATCAACTATCAAAGGTCTGGAAGGCAAGCAACATCTCACTGCGTACCAAGATCCGGCTTTTCAATTCAAATGTCAAATCAGTGCTCCTCTATGGCTGTGAACCAGGAAGACAACAAAGACAGTAATGAACAAAGTCCAGACATTCATCAACAGATGCTTGAGAAGTATTCTAAAAACGAAGTGGCAAGACAAGATACGAAACGAAGAGCTATGGGTAAGAACAGGACAAAAAGGAAATAGAGGTAGAAATTGGACTCCGTAAATGGCGCAGAATTGGACACACCATCAGAAAACCTAGTGGAAACATCACCAGGCAATCACTGCAATGAACCCACAAGGAACACGAGGCAGGGGCCACGGGAGACATGGAAACGATGCACGAAAAGGGTCATGCGAGAAATGAAGCTCACTTGGAACGAGCTTGGAAAGATGGGCCAAGACAGGGAAAGACGGAATTCGCTTGTACGTGGCCTATACCCTGCTGGGGGTGAAAGGCATTGATGATGATTTAGTGCATAGTCAGAAAAAAAAGTTTCACTATTCTATCACTTTTGTATTTGGTGACATTGTGAGTGTTCAGTGAGTCAGGAAACCAATAATACTAATGTATTCTTACAATTGCCATTATTTCCACAATTTATACGAACTTTTGGCATTAATATGCAATTCAATAATTTGATACTACTTGTAAATCTCTTATTGTTTCAATATAAAATGAAATTCTCTGGCGATGTTCTGCAATTCGTCCTCTTTTATAGATGTTGAAAGCCTTACGAATTCAAAAATACATAATATACTTGGTTTTTGAACATCGTATTTGGGTAAAGAACTAACTGCCTCTAGCTATAAAATGGCCAACGTTGCATAGTGAATAGTCTCTTTCTCTTCTGAGTGCCAGAATTTCTAAGAAAACATAGATCTTGCAAAAAAATTTGCCCCACAACTCGCCTTAGAGTGTAAAATAGCCTCTTTCAGCATTATACGTTTTGTTCCGCTTAATGATTAACCGCAGTAAGTAAAGTCCAGGTATCTCATAAACGAAATACAAATATTGATTACACAGTACCTAGTGAAATCTTTGCTTCAGTTCACTTTTGCTTAGGTCACTCCATTTTGTGCTGCTAGCAATATTTCAAATGGTAATTAGTGATTACAGCGGAGCACACTTAATACGGACACGTTTAGTACATAAACACGCATACTGAGTACAGCATTTTTGGTCCCCATTTTACTTTTCTAAGGGTACGTGTGTGGTTTATACGTATTTCTGTTAATAAGTACACTTCTGGTCTCTTCCATGGTGTAAAGATTAGATAGTTGCTACGATGTACTATACTTCATCTGGATATTGCAAGTCAATGAACTCTTCATCCTTTGCAAGCACCGTCCCTCTGTCCTTTCTCGTTCTTTTTCATCTACTCTGACAAGTCCCTGATAGCCACATTATTTAATATTTAAATGAGTCAGAGAATGATTGAAATTATTAGTTTTTTGCCTAATCTTAACAGCAACAGAGCCCACACTATCAACTACGCGTTGAAACAAATAAAGAAAACTTATTAAAACTAATTATTCTGATTTGAGGAAATTCTGAGGTATCTTGCCTAGGTTTAAGAGTGAGAGCATACTGCATTTAAGTGAAGGGTCTGAGCCATAAAGCGTTTATGAGTAGCGATGGGTGGAGAAAATAAACGGCTCAGTGCAAAAAGTACATATATGCGGTGTAAGAGTTCCTTACGTGTTCGCCATTTATTATCTCTTTATGGACAAGACTTCATTGGCGCTTGTTTGGTGAACGCGTAGAAGAAACCTTTGTCCCGAAGTCGTTTTTTTTTTTTAGCAGAGACGAAGACTGGCCTGTTTCACAGATGAATCATCGTCGAAGAGAGATGACACAGTGGGTTTTTTGGGAGATTTCCTTAAAAAAAAACAAAAAACCAACAACTAATAAATCACGTTTAGCTAAAAGTGGCCAACTGGCAACACAACTCTTCATTTAGGGGCCAAATTTTAATTATCTAAATAGTTTTTGATTTATGTTTTCGAATTTGAAAATATAGGTCTCATAAACTTTTGTCCTAGAATGTATCTTAGATTGTAAGCTATACTGTTTTACTATTATTTTTTTTGCTCCGCTTCATGCTCAACAACAATAAATGATACCTGTGTACCGCATAATCAGCTTTAGTTTCTTTATTGATAGACATAACATAATCCATAATCTATATGAAAGTGCGATTATGCAGTATCCTTTGACTCCCCAATGAAATCTTTGGCTTTCTTTCAGTTCTAGCCATTTTGTGCTGAACAACAGGGGCGTCCAGGTTCTTCTCTAGCCTTTCTATTCATGGAAACTATTTAATTTTGTGAGGAGTATCAGGTTCTGAACAGGGCGAAGCGAGAATAGGTCTGAACCTTACAATAAATAAATTATAATCTTGCTGCAGCGAAGGCAGGATCATGGTTGTGCTATGAACATTTCAACTAATAATAAATGATTATTTTATTATATAGACCTTCAAAACATGAGCTGTTTAAAATACAAAAATGACTCCATTTAAGAAAAAAAATGATCAAATTCAACAAGGTTCCATAGTCTACATTTTCAGAGGGTAATATCTGTCATGGATATTATATACTCTTACTTTCGCACACAGCGTCTGATAGTGAACGTAAAAGGAACCTTCGCCATGGAGTAGAGCATATTTTTGCACGGAGCCCTTCAAATTACTTGAGTAAACTCTCATCCAGCACCGCTACCCAGCGCCCCATCATAAGGTGCTCTACAATCAAAGAGCCGTTCAAGTGCTGGGCTAATTTGAAAATAATCAACTTCGGGGGGAATAAACAAAGAAAACTTGAGGGGCTGATGGAGGCACGTTTTTCCAGTTTGGAGCTTGCTCGGAGATGTACTTGTTTCAATTATGAGGCAGTTGGTAAAGGAAATTGTTTGGGAAGGTGAAGAGGAGGGAAGAGGAAGATCATAACGGGCGTGGAAGAGAATGTGTTTGCCTATGATATAATAGGCTACACGGGAGTATGTGCTACAGTAGCCATATCTCTGACCATGGTTCATGTAAAGTATCAAAATCGTTAGTTTTGTTTATCTGGCCCCGTGAGCTCGATACTGAGATTTACCTGCTGTACTCCAAGTCGTCCGTGTTGATTTGTGATGTTGTATTCGATATCGTCACAGTCATAGGCAGATTGCCTATCTCAGAGAGAGGTAATTTGCAAACTGGGCTATTTTTGTGCTTTCTACAACTCAACACATCCATCAAATGGTACAGACAAAGTAAGTCACAAAATCATTGGTTAAAAAAAAAGCAGTACCAGATCTTGAGATTGGCATTATTATCTTGCTTTTTCAAAGACAATTTTCTCTGACTTGAAAAACTCATTCAAATGAGATAGGCCAACTGAGACGATATCCATGAAGGGTGGAAGAAAACGGGCTAGTAACATGTAGAGGCATAACTCCTTATAAAATCATACCGATTGCAATTATTTGAGCTCGCGCCGATATCAGAACCTCCCTGATATTCAAATTACAAAATGATTCGACATTTACATATTATACCTAATTTGCGGAATATCACCTCATATATTAGTACGGACAGTATGGAATACATGGTCAAATCTCTTTGATAGAGCTTTTGAAAAGAGCAATGCATCTCGCTGATAGCTATTTGCTCGACTTCAGGTTATGTTATATTGCATAAATAAATGAGCACTTCTTGATGATCGTATCGCATAGATTACAGACCGAAGTCACCGTATTGATATTTTCATCAAAACAGGCCTATAATTCTGAACAAACTGATTCCATGTTTATGCGCAACTTAATTTACGGGATACAAGTTTATACGTCAATACAGACAATACTGAATACAGGTAAAAGTGACCAAATCTTTATTTGAACTTTTAAGACTTACAACCCAGTATTCAAAGTTACATCTGACTATTTGCTAGTATGCTCAATTCTGTGCGCTCACGTCTTGATGGTGGTATCTTATTGATTGCAGCCCGAATTCACCTGTTCTTAAAGGCCACAGAGTCAAGTGGAACCATATCCGTTCGCTCTACCGCAACGCTGCATACACTGCTCCTTGGTCGGTAACATCCATGTCTTCTTTTCTCATCTTTCTTTCGTGAAATGACAACACACCTTATTCTAAAATATGCTCTTCATCTCCTCTGTCTGTCTGTCTGTCTGTCTGTCTGTCTGTCTGTCTGTCTGTCTGTCTCTGTCTGTCTGTCTGTCTGTCTGTCTGTCTGTCTGTCTGTCTGTCTGTCTAATTGGCTGGCAGTCTTTTTTGTCGTTTATCAATCGGTTATCTCTATCTTTCTTCATCTCTAGCACCGGCACACAATGCCCACTTACGAGAAATGCCCGCCTGAAGTATCCGACCAGGCCTGCTCTCATAAAAATACCACAGCCAAAAAGGATGTGGCAATAACTCAAGCCATTATGGCAGCTTCGAGCCTGGCAATGATAGCTACATTACGCGACTTGTTCATCGGGAATATCTCGGTTTTTGTTTCTGACAGACTTCGTCATATTATTGTAGTCTATCTGCTCCCCTTTGTTTGTTGCTTCCCCATCTTGGATCGTCACGTGGCCACTTTACGGTAATTTTCTGGAATGTGTGTCTCAGCCAAACACTCTAAGCAAATTGCCGGTTGTTTCCGTATTATCCCCCAGACGTTGATGGCTCTGTGATGACATATTGCTGCTGCTTACGAAGAAATGGCTGGCACTTCTCGGTCTGACCATTAAACGTGCGTCGCGGCTCCAGATTCCTTTGGCGAAAATCAGCATTGTATTAGCCTGCATGTCATTATATGCATTGTGCAAATAGTTGTATCTATGTTGGCGTCGTTACCCCTGGGCGCCAGGCGCTCCGTGTCAATGATGCAGTAGAAGATGGTGCAATGCATGTTCCTCAGCTTTATCGCAATGCCTCACGAAAGGAAGGTACGCGTATATATATAATAAATGTATGCTTGTGTCATCGTCCAGACAAAATAGGCGAAGGCGTTTCTTTCAAATAAACCTCAGGTTGGGGAGAAAGCGTTAGGAAGAAGGGAAGTTTTTCTGAGTTTATATAAGAAGAAGCAGTGATGGCCAAAATACTGGATTATGCACTCTACCGTCGGAAATCACAGCTCTATTTTCACTTTTATCGTGCCACAAACCACGTCATCTACAATATGTCCATGAACATCTACGTCCGTCTATTTAATTATTTATTTATTATTTCCTTCGCCTGCATTTAAGTTGTCTGTCAAATTTCTACCAACATGCATCGTCACTGCGCAGCGAAAGCGAGGAAATCACAACATTACAGACACGTTTATTGACGCAACTTGGCGCTACGAGACAGAGCTTATCAGTCCAGGATATGAATATGATATCATATCGTAAGTGAATGAGTGAATTAAACGGCCTGTATTTTCTCAAGTTTTGGTGGATATTATGGAGACAACCATTAATTAGTTTTATATATGAAAATCTAATAATATGGAAATAGTCTACTACTGGCTATGAGAGTTCCCTGGACCACTTATACAAATTGTCCCTTGAACACAATAAAATGTTCAAACTGAAAATTGGGCATTGCTGCTTCAAGGCTCAGTTGCACAAAGTTAGCAGAACTAAGACTCGACTTGATGGATGCGGGAGGGAAAACTCTTTCGCCACATTCAACAGGGTTACCCATATTCGGACAACGATAGGAAGGAGGTTGGCTAGAAGAGACTGCCTTCGAAACGAAGCTAGAGATTGGCGGCACTTTGCAGAGGACGGCCAACTTTCTAATTCAAGTAAGCAAAAGCATAGCAATAATAAGAAATGTCCGGAAACGCAGGAGGAGGAGGAGGAGGAGGAGGAGGGTGANGAAGAAGAAAAGAAGAAAAAGAAAAAGAAGAAGAAGAGGAGGAAGAGGAAGTAGAAGCAGATGAAGAAAAGGAAGAAGGTTTGCATGTAGCTCTACGTTGCCAACAAGCATAGCTACTATTTACTAAAGGATATACACGCAACAAAAAAAAAACAATGTAGTTCAAACGGAAAAATTAAGGAGAGGGAAAGAGTATCTTTGTCAGTGGCATCTCTTACGGGGATTAGTGTTTTTATGTATCTTTTGTTCTGTGCTGCTTTACATAGGCTAACCAATCTCCTCCACTTCAATCCCCTATACTCCACCTCCTCGCGATGCCATCCTCTACACCCTCGAGCATCGCCGCTGAACCAGCTGCTCTACCGGTGTCTTGAGTCTTGTTAGTCGAGGTACCTGTACTATTAGTGTTACTGGTCAGTGTATAGGCATGATAATAGTATTCTAGCACTATCGGACCCTAATTGAAAGCCCCCAATATTTGTACAACTTTTTCCGGCTCCATGTCGGTACCGTTCATACTGTGGCCCTGCCATGCTCTTGTCTACCTAAACCAGATTGCATAGTCGGTTGGGATAGACTATTTTGCCATACCCTTTGAAAGGGCTCACCTGCACTTTAAATATGGAACAAAGGAGTGGGAAAGGTTAGGGAGGAGGAAAAAAAGGCGAGAGAAAGTGGAGGGAGGAGAGGGGGGAAATGTCATGTGAATGCGAGTGAAAGTCTATCGGGATATCTTTCTAAATTCAGTTCCGAATAAAATTTTAATGTTTATGATCACAAATACTTCCCTTCAACAGCGTGACGTTGCGTCTTTTAGCGTGTCCTTCAGCTGGATTTGCTTTCACATTCGCCGCACACTGGTTTGCATCGATGTACTGTTGAAACATAAGTTGTCTATAATCAGATAAATTGTAAAACCCATGGTATGACGACACAGATTGAGTATATTGTTAAAGAGCATTACAATAATTATATTATCTGTGTTCTTATAAATAACTTGGGAAACATTTCATCCACATTTTCCTCAGTCCGCAAGTCTTTAAAATGGGTCTCTGATTACAGGCAGTGAAAGATATTTTCAGAATACTAGCTTGTTGTGGCAGCGGCACATTGTGCTCTCCTGAAAAATGAGAACGTCCGTGACAGATCGGGCTGAACGGTATACTAACAATGAGTGGGCAACGACCTGTGATACAAAACATGAATATCATCAGAATTTCTCAATTTCATTCATCGCAAAGGGCTGAGGCTGTAAGCAATGGCAGTTACAAAAAAACCCTGCAATAACAAGGATGATGACAACACAACAACAACAATAACAACAACAACAACAGCAGCAGCAGCAGCAACAACAACAACAACAACAACAACAACAGCAGCAGCAGCAGCAGCAACAAAACAACAACAACAACAACATCAACAACAACAAAAAGCTTCCATTCTTTCTCCATCAACACACCCAAACAGAACCATCTTCCCATGGACTTTAAATACCACCAAAATGGTCAGTTAGTCTCTATCAATGCTATAAAAGTTATTAAAGCTGCTTTGAAATCAAGTGTATTTTTTTATTTTGAAGGTGGGGGAGGGGACATGATATATACATATCCTTGAACTTCAGAAAGTGATATTCAAATATTTCTTCAGTCGGTTCTAAAATCCAGTACTTATTATAATAACAGAGTGATAATTATGGTCTGGTCATTTTTCACTTTTTACTAACCTGGTTGAAGATATATGTCTGATTGACCACCGAATGCTTGATACGTCTAATTAAAAACAAGACCACATCAACAAAACATGATTTGCCCCATTTACTCTTTACATTTGCAATTGCTTGTCTGCTCGCTCCTATCCTGCACCTTCGAACGAGAGAAAGGTGAAAATTGCGTTATGAACTAACGAGTGAGTTAGTCTATATGCACCGAAAGACAGACTACCCTTCTGCGCAGCCAGCCCTGGTCATCTCTCATGATCTATTTCAACTCCTGACCAATTATTAGTGATAGCTCAAGTCCTTATCAACCTCTGCCACAAACCCGGGGAGTCCGAGTCTGGTTAGTCTTACTCACCACAAACCTTTCACCCCTCTCCTCTTCTGCGCTTCCCTCCCCTTTTCTCCTCCCTCCTCTTTCCAGTCATTCCCTGGACACATGTCCAGAAACCCCCCTTATTTTCGTTTTCTTTGACTGCATGCGATGCACGATTCCCCTTTTGCCCTGCTTCTGCCACCACAGGGCCACTTGGCATGGCAATCATCAATAGTACAGACCCGCTCGGTGAGGAGTGGTTGCCAGGTTATTCTGAGGTAAGGGCCTACATAGACAGACGAAGCTTAATAAGCGTGGCATGTGAGGGGAAAAAAACCCAAACCAAAAACAATAATTAAGACAATTGTGTTGCTGTTTACTGCTGCTGCTGCTGTTAAAATGATTGCTCAGATGCCTATTTTTGTCTGTCAATAAGCATGTAACTCATTATTTACACAACAGTTATGTCTGCCTTTGCCAACTGCATCTTTCACAGCAATACAGCAGCAGCAACAACAACACGAGACAGCAAGAACAAGCTTTAAGGCAACGGCGACCACGAAAACAATGGTCACAAAAGAGGGAATGGCAGACTGCTTACAATGATTAAGTAGAAGTAGCTTTATGGAAATCTCTTAGTTGAAATTCGCGTGTTTGTGTGTGTGACTTCAGGGTAGAGGTGGATTTTACCTCGATCTACTCATCCACTGCTGGTGATTTTTTTTTTTGACTTGCTACAGCTGTTGTAATGTGTATTCGTAATCCTTGCTGTTGAGTGGACTTTTTATAGGACGTGTTGCAGCTGCTGGTCCTGAGCTGGTGTTGTCGTTGCTGTTACTGTTGCTGTTTTGTTGCTATATTATTAATCATGCTGTGACCACTTCACTTCGACTGTTGTTGTTGTAACTTTATGATGCGTGTATTCTCTTGTTAATGAGGCGATACTGTTTTGCACCGCTGCTATTTCTGGCGTTGTTGTTGTGGTGATATTGTTTTTGTATTGCTGCTAGTGATAATGTTGTTGTATTGCTGACGTGATTGCTGTGCCGTTGCCGCCCTGCTGCCGTTGCTGTGGCTCTGCAGCAGTTGCTGTTGCTGTGCAGCAGTTGCTGTTTTCGTTGCCATATTACTGAATGTTGTTGTTGCTGCACTTTCCACGGGCAGACTTAGAGTGGCCACCCATGATCAAGGGCCTCCTGGAATCATTTCGTGTGGATCCTTCGCTTGTCTAAATAGAAGACGATCAATTAGGGGCTAATGCTGGCCATTTAGCCGCACGTAACTGCAGCATTTAGATTGATACGTCTACTGAACTCTAGCCACGCCACATACCATATTCACAACACCAGTCATTCGCCTCCAATTAGCTCCCGCGCATGCGTAACAGGAAACAGAAGCGCAGCATATTAGTGCGCGCAGCGTGCAGTTAAGACCAGATCAGTGCAAAGACGCCATTAGATGATTAAATGGTTAGGGGTAATTGGTAGGTTTGGAAACTCCGGATACTAGGAAATAATGGGAATGGAGGGAAACACATTCCTTGCTTACCACTTTGGGAGGGGGGGGAGGACGAGGAATGGGTTGTCTATTTGTGGCTGCACCGCTCACATAATATAGTGTGCCTACATAGGTAAACCCAGCATTCATTAAGAGAACCTTATTACTTATTACATTATTTTTTATGTAACTCCACGCCCTGCAAAGTGGCTAAGCTTTTACACAACAACAGACATGCCATCTCCTTCTAAACACAGACAGTCATGTCTGTTGTGGGTGTTTGTCTTCATAGTTCTCGTTATGTCTTCCTTGGGGAAAAGCAATTGCAGTGTAATGGAAACGACAAAATTTTTGAGTGATTGCACATATTTTTTTTAGCTATTTAAAATTCACATAGATTACCATGAGCTGACTCATCGGTAATTTTTTTTCTATGTTTCATTTTGTATTTCTCCTCCCCTTCTCTTTTCAAGAAATTCCAAATCTCATCTGGATACTTTCTCTTTAGATCTTACAGGACTAACTTATTCTTTGATGATGAAGATAGACAAAGTTGTAGAACTGGAAAAGAAAAAAAAAACAACTTCTGCAGATTTCTTTGCACCACTCATATCATCTACGCTGCCAAAAGCTATTTTGTTGATTCGAACCAGTAATTTAGGCCCATTCCTTGATAAGTGTAAGCATGTGTAGACTAATAGTAAACCATCTCAAAGTAATCACACTCTCTCCTAAACTTCACAATTCTGTTGTTTTGCAATTTAAAAAGAGATAAACTGACAAAGAATTTGTGCTGCCTGTTTACTCGTTCACTTTGTTGTTGGAAACATGGTCACTGCACTCCTGACAAGTCCATGGGCGCTTCGATCCCCGTGAAAAACATAAACAAGAGATTGTTTATTTAGGCAAAAGCCAACCACATCATATAATAATGGAACTTGGGACCAACGTTGTTCCCGTAAAGGCTTTTTTAATAAGCAACGTAGAGGAAGGAAACCTGGCGTATGTATGTAAAATGTACCAAACCTGTACGTGGTCTAAGCATTTATTTCCAAAAACGTATATATTTTTCAGAAATTGAATCATAAATATCATCTATCAATTAATGATTGTGAATACGACGTGTTAATGTACTTCCGTCATGTCCGTCATTTCCGTCTCAAACCGGAACTTCCGTTCTTAGACAGCACGACATTTGGCGACAGTGACATGCATTCTCAGATCGCTTGTGGTGAAGCTTTGTTCATTTGTGCGGACCGGACGTAAGCATTGGTTTAGCTAAGCTGGAAGGAAGATGTTGTAAAGGGTGGCATTTTTGTCAACATGTGAGTGCCAGTCAGTGCCGCGCCATACCATGCTCTTATCATATGTACTTTATGTTCCTCATAAATCTGTCTCAAATATCTTATTTCAATCCTCGTTAACTTTCCGTTCGTAGAACGGGTGACCTATTACTAGTAACAATAAATTCAACACTTAAAAATGAATAAAAAAGGAAAAAGGAAAAAAAAGTGCATAACTGACACATTTACTTCATGGCATCTCTCTCTCTCTCACTCCCTCTCTCTTTCTCTCTCGCTCTCTGTCTCTCTCTGTCTCTCTTTCTCTCTCTCTCTCTCTCTCTCTCTCTCTCTCTCTCTCTCTCTCTATATATATATATATATATATATATATACATACATAAAAGCTGTCTTAAAACAGATACTTAATTATTGTGCCAGTTGATAATCTGATGAGGTCAGCTCATGGCAGTCCAAGTTTCAGAGAGTTCGTAAACTTTGGTATGTCAAAATTCAATTTTCTCCCCTGATGACTAAACATATCAAGAAAAGTTTACGAAAACTCTGGTTGAGCTGTGATAAAAAAGATTAATCGATGTGTCAGCACGTTTTAAATTTTATCTTATACAGACCACAGTTTGCGATTAAGCATTAGGTGTGACAAAGTATTTTCAGTTTCTTCCAGGTGCAATGCCCGTGAGTAATATTATAGACTGGACTTCTGGTTTGTCCCAATTTTAGCAGTTTCCAGAGATACAGCAAACTGTGTCTCTGAGTTGGAAATGACCTGTAGATCACAGTATTTCAGTAATTTACACCTACGTCTGTCTCTAGTCACTGCTATTATTATCATTCGTCATGTTAGGAAGTCTCTACTATTGAGAATCACACGCACAGTGAAGACTAGAAATTTCTGACGATACACATTGAAAACGGTTATAAGGTTCTATAGCGTCCATTTATCTTCATATTTCAGTATCTCCCCATACCCTGCACACCCCACCCCAACCTCTGCATTGAACGGCCGTTAACGCTAGACTAGACCTAGACTGGTAGGCTGATCACTTGCCGCTGGAGGTCGGTAAAACCTGTGTTTGCTCCTCCGATTCCACCTTTCTAAATCAAATTTCTTGTTAATGCTAATAGCTAAACTAAATATCTATACAGATCTGCACTTAGGAAATTGGGTCTGAACGTTTGTTGTATAACGTGACTCCGTTTATTGGTCGAACCTTATATATAACAAAAAAAAAAAAGCAAATGAAATATGATAATATAAGCTCTAGAATAGATGTGCGCAAGAATAGACGTCTAGCTAAATGGAACTCTTTCAGCTTTTCATTCTTTCCCCTTTCTTACGGAATATAGTCTATGAGGATTAATGCTTACAATAGATTTTAATTAGTCTGTGCTGAGGGGTCTCAGAACTTCGCAATCCCGTAATCCGCATATTTTTTTATAATGTTATCGCTCGCTCCTATTTTTGTCATATCGGATTTTACCAGTGTATTGGAACACCTCATAAATAAGTCTTGAAACTCGAAATTACTGACTGGTCCCGTGGAATAATTAATTCGAGCTCGTGAGCTCATACTGTATGTTACTGTTAGTACTGGCACTCTTCCCATAGGAAGTGACCCGGACGTCATTCATTCTCTGAGAGAGAAATGGTCAGTCAGCCAGTCGGGACAGCGGCCTCCTCTAGTCCTCTCACAAAGAATAATAGCAGCGTGGAAGACGAATTCTTCCCCCGTGCTTTGCATTAATTTCTTATCATCATCATTATCATTATCAGGGGATGCGGGGACATTATCGTCTGAAGACACATTACAAACAGATAGACTTTCTCTGGGCAGCAAATTAATGGGTTGTGTCGGGGGTTTTTACTCTATGCTCCCCCCCTGCCGGAAGCAGATTTAGAGTAGTCTTCCCCTGTAGACTCACAGCGCCATCTGCCGGAGAGTCATGGGTTTAGCTCCCGAGCATCATTTCGCGCTATCAGCTGCCCTGGCTACCGCCCATCGGCATGGAAAAGGCTGACCACGGGGTTCAGGTCTCGGGTCCCCCCTCCTCTCCCACGCCCATTTCTCTAACCACAAATTAAGATCAGGCTGTAATAAAGATGAATTGCCGAATTAGACTGTATGAGAGACCCGCCCCCCGCTCCTACTTGACCCTTCTTGTTTGGTCAAACCAATAAAGATGAGGCTAAAACCCTCTATAAAGCCTCTGATAAAGGCAGAGGAACGAGCTTGAAAGCTCCCAATAAAGGCCAAATAAAGAAGGGAAATAGCCTGGGCTACCCTGTATTTATCCTGGCGCCGTTGCCAGGCACTCACACCGGTGTCAGTTTATCTTCAACTCCCCTCCAAAAAAGTATCCCACCTCGTGCCCGTCTCTCAGTTAATACGAGAACAAAACGCGAGTTAAATGAAATGTATCTATTTAGTAGCTCTTTAACACGGAGGTTGTGAGTATCAGGTAACCTCATCCGGTCAGAGGACATTGTCTGTCTCCTTTGCTTGTACACGAGACGATAGTGTTTAAGTCGTGAATGAAGGAGTTTTGCACTCTCATTGGAGATATTTTGGCACCTAAGTGATATTTAGGGTCCTTTGACCACGAGGCTCACAATTATTTTGTGTTTATTCAGTATCTCATTAACACCTCTTGTATTTCGTGTTTTCAAATAAATGGGCAAGTGACTAGCTTGAAATGGGTTGTCATAATATTCATTAGACCCAAAGGAGGCAAAGTAATGGCCCCATAGATACATGTATCTGCTCACACAAGGACTCAGGTAGTCCTTGTTTTGCTATTTCATATAGATTGGTCCTCTACACTTTGGGGGACATAGATATAAGTACAGATAAGATAAGACTTTATTCATCCTTAACAGGAAATTTCTTTGACAGTTGATATTATATTGACGATATACATAATACATGACATATTCAACACAGTGTCAGTTACTGTATGATAATATACTCTCACTCTAGCACACATGTAAACATCTCATGTGTGCATAAATGCAATCAGATATTGAGATTTAATCAAAATATATCGGCACTTACAAAAAAAAAATGCTCACTTAGAGCCAAGACATAAAATAGAATACTTTTGTCTAAGTTCAATAATTGAACCACAAATTATTTGGGAAAGTTTTAGGCAAGAGAGAAACATCTGCATTTTTATGTATGAAATTACAACATCAACACTGTAACCAAGCAATACAATTATACTGTTTCACAAAATCATTTATCAGTTTAACAACTTCACTTTTCATTCTGATCATTCTGTATTCTCTTGAAATTGTATGAATGTCATATCAGTTATGCAGGAATTGCCCATTAAAAGAGTCAAATATAATAATTTCAACTATTCTTTGTCTTTATATATTAGAGGAACAAGAAAGAAATATGAAGAAAGAGAACGTTGGAATGGAGGAAATAATAATTACTGCAATAAGGAGAGCTAAGCACTACACTTAACATATCTAAAATGTAGCGAATGTACGAGGGCCGACTCGCGAAAATGATATGGAATCTCGATTGTCTGTCGCGCCAGCAAAGTCGTCTGGGTGTACACTGGTCTGAGCGGAGTGGTAATGCGTGAAGCTATTATGTGCCATTTTGTGCACTAGTTACTGAGCGAGTCTCACTACCTGCTGTAAAGCTAAACACAATTTCAGTTATTTAAACGCACCCAGGTTACACAGTAAAATACGGGTGGTCAAACATCAATAACACATGGCAGTACAGAGACAGAACAATATAACTGCATATATATATATATATATATATATATATATATATATANGTGACTAGCTTGAAATGGGTTGTCATAATATTCATTAGACCCAAAGCAGGCAAAGTAATGACCCCAAAGATACACGTATCTGCTCACACTAGGACACAGGTAGTCCTTGTTTTGCTATTTCATATAGATTGGTCAGGAAGCATCCCCCTCCCCCGCCCCCTCTCCACTACGGAGGACGTAGATATAAGTACAGATAAGATAAGACTTTATTCATCCTTAATAGGAAATTTCCTTTGACAGCTGATATTATATTGACGATATACATGATATATTACATGTTCAACACAGTGTCAGTTACTGTATAATATTAATAATATACTCTCACTCTAGCACACATGTAAACATCTCATGTGTGCATAAATGCAAGCAGATAACGTACCAAAAAAAAAAAAAAGAATGCTCACTTAGAGCCAAGACATAAAATAGAATGCTACTGTCTAAGTTCAATAATTTAACCACAAAATATTTGGGAAAGTTTTAAGCAAGAGAGAAACATCTGCATTTTTATGTATGAAATTACATCAACACTGTAAACACTGCAATACAATTATACTGTTTCACAAAATCATTTATCAGTTTAACAACTTCACTTTTCATTCTGATCATTCTGTATTCTCTTGAAATTGTATGAATGTCATATCAGTTATGTAGGAATTGCCCATTAAAAGAGTCAAATATAATCATTTCAACTATCCTTTGTCTTTATGTATTAGAGGAACATGAAAGAAATATGAAGAAAGGAAAACGTTGGAATGAAGGAAATAATAATTACTGCAATAAGGAGAGCTAAGCACTACACTTAACATATCTAAAATGTAGCGAATGTACGAGGGCCGACTCGCGAAAATGATATGGAATCTCGATTGTCTGTCGCGCCAGCAAAATCGTCTGGGTGTATAGTGGTCTGAGCGGAGTGGTAATGCGTGAAGCTATTGTGTGCCATTTTGTGCACTAGTTAATGAGCGAGTCGCACTACCTGCTACAAAGCTTAAAACAATTTCAATTTATTTAAACGCACCCAGGTTACACAGTTAAATATGAGTGGTCAAACATCAATAACTTATGGCAGTACAGAAACAGAACAATATAACCGCATCTCGTATATATTCATAGACAGACTTAACTGGCACAAATAAGCCAGGAACCTATTTTTTTTCTTTTTAGGCCTCGTTGCCCATTTATGATTGGTTATTAATATTTGCCCCCTGTCAAAATGCAAACTAAATTAAGAATATGATATTAAGTTGACTTTGTTTCAGTGCTCCGATTTTCCTAACTGATATTTTAAATAGTTTAGTAGTAAAGATGATAACAGTTTAATTATCTTCTCCAATGGTAAAATGTAGAGGTTTTTGCCTATGGTCTTTGATGTGCACGTTTTCTTCGACAAGGAAATCGTGTACCTGCCCAAAGAAAGGGACACTATAACTCGTGTACAAGTACATGATGGGAGGTTTTCAGGCGCGACAGATTTTCCTAGAATATTCTTTCGCCTTTGCTGCAGAGACCGCACCCGTCTACTCCGTCCCCGATCGAAATGAAGATGAATTGCAGCCATTATGAAAGGTTTCTAATGCATTTTAAAATGCATAAAAGATCATACAGGCGATCAAGAATTATATAAAACACGTTATAATGTGTACTGGTCGCGTGCAATTTCCGCCCACCAATACATTATCGTTACAGGCCGATTTATGTAATTACTTGTAATGGCCGCCGCCATAAAACCCATGATGCTTTGTTTGCACGAAAAGCGGAAGCGGGTGTTCTCTCCCCTGGCTGTTTGTTTCTTGATTTAACCGGGAGCCAGACGGAGCCGGTGTCGGTGAATCAAACTCCAATTGTGGCTCATAGCAACAAAGCTGCCTGGATTTTCTCGCTGGTCCTTATTGTTTCGTTCTCTCGATTGCTTCCCTTTCTCATAGTTTTTAAGCAATTTGAGATTCACGAGAAGCGGTATCAGAGGCCTCTGCCATTTCCATACTTTGCCTTTGAAAAAAAAAAAATCCTTAACCGCTGCTGTTTATAGAACAAAACAAATACGTTCATTCTCGTTCCTTATCCATTTATAAAGCAGTAAAATAAAAGCAAGTCTGAGTTCCGGCTGCTTCAAACCCTCGCTTCTTCTAAAGCAATACGACACCATCATTACGACACCATCATTTTCATCACAAACAGTATTGCTGGCGTTGACACTGAGTCATGGTCACTTCGATTGCTCATTCCACGCACTAATGGTTGGTAATCTTTCTTTACTTTGCAAAAACTATTCGTTTCTGGCCAGTTCAGTGCTATGGTTGAATGCTTAGCTGCTGTATCAGACCACAGGATAAAAAATATGCAGATGCACTAAAGCTTATCAGTGACATCACTGACAGAGACCCCGCTCCATGTGAACATATTGTTTTTCCCCGATGTGTCTACTGCAGCCTTGTTTGTTGAGTGCGTGTGGGCACGTGCTGGTCGCTTCGTTTTGAGCGTATAAGTATCCTGCCGATGATGGCGCTTCGAGGCATACTCAGGAAATAGCTGTTTGTTAGTGTCTCTGTGGATTTTTTATTCTGTGACTCAGACGCAACAAGATCAAGACAGCATAGTTGCGCATGCACTTGCATGCATCAAACTATTTGTTTTTCTGTTGGGTACCAGGTCTCTGACGTGCACGGCTATGAACTAATGGATGCTTAATGCTTTGTGAGAAAAGCGAAAACAAAAACTGGCGCTTGAATAAACGTTTACTTCTAATCAGATAAAGGCACCATCATTTAACTTCCTCAGACGTAGCGAGTCAGAGCTAGCTGAGAACGTTTGTTTCGCAAGGAAACATTCTTTACTAAGAAGGGTCCATTCATTTGCTAAGGTGATGAATAAGCCCCGAAGCCCTAATGGGTTGCAAACATGTATGTATATTATGTAATGTAGCAGTTTTAGCTCATCTCTGAAATACACTTGAAACCTTAAAATCAGAGCAATAGGTCTCTTTGTGGGAGCTATTTACACCTGGTCCTTCAGGGATGCAGAAAAAATTTGTTTAGTTTTAATTTGCTTAGCAGTGAGCAACTCCTCATAGATGATTTAGAACTGAACTATTATTTTGGTCCAGGCTGGCTTCTTCCGTCTGTTCTGTTGAACTAAAGGCGATTGATCTATACAATCAAATAATTGCCGGTTACAGTTCACATTGATCTAAGCCGAATCATTGATTATTCTATCAGAAAAGCCAGTCGGTCTTCGCTCCTTCGAGGACCGTATCTAGGTCATCCGCCCCCTAACGCAAAATCCCTCTCCCATCCCCACCTTCATGTATCACAGGTCCTGGCTCTATATTATTTTGTTCAATTTGTATGAGGAGTTACCTAAATACATTTGAATCAAACACAAGGACAGATCCGGTAATGTTGTCGGGGAGAGCAGGAGCGACCGCCTGGGACGGGAGTGTAATCGGGGAGCGGAGGGGTTGCGGAGCGTTCCGGTGGGATACTAACTTGGAAATTTTTCAAAAAGGAAGCAAAAGGAGCATTTTGGAGCTTTCAAGCTGTAATGGCGCAAAATGTTTAGCGCGATTTGTCAGTTTTTAGTGTGAGTTTTCAAGAGGAAAAAAGCAAAGCTAAAAAATATTCCATGTA
>JAWQUT010000006.1:2795031-2809562 GCA_033807755.1 Ellobium chinense
GGGAGGGAAGGGGGGAAGGAGCTGGAGTCCGGAGAAGTTCGGGGGCATGCTCTCCCCAGGAAGTTTTCAAAGAAAAAAAAGGAAGCAAATCATGCAGTCTGAGGCCATATTAGCTCTCTATGAAATCAAATGAAAATTTATACCATGGTTTGTTTATTTTTAAGTGTATTCTTAGGGGAAAAAACAGCGATACCTTCTTGTATATCTCTTCTTTTTTTGTGTGTTTGTCTTTTCTTTTTATCTCACCTTTCTCCTCCATTTTTTTTTTTTGGGGGGGGGGGGGNGGGGGTGGGGTCCCTAACCTTCAGGAATCTCTCATTGCGAAGACTGCGAGGAGGGGCCACGGCCCTGGTTCCCGCATTGAACCTGCTTACATCCACGCTCCCTTTTCTTGTTTATTTGGTTGTTGTTTTTTTTCTATGTGATTTCTACCTTTTTTTTTTTTCATCTTTATGCCATAACAATTTTATTCATGGTGTAACATTCCTCTAATTATTCGTAAAAAATGGCAAAGGGCGTCGACATAATTAGTCGTCACAGCATACAGCCAAGCACACTGCCAGTCACTTTTCTTTCTTTTTATCCTTCTTTCCATCTTCCTCTCTAATAACAGTATGTCTTTTCCATCAGCGTTTAGTGTTTCCCTTTGATTGTTCTCTTTAGTGGTCTTTTTAAATCTTTTAATGACAAATCTAATAATACGGGCTGTAATAAGGCAATTACCGGTCATTTATTTTTCCCGAAATTCCCTAAACGATCTCCTTATCTCTCAATTATTCTGCCAGTTTTAAGGCCGGGCTCGCACGGAAGACCAATAGAGATACAGTCACGTGACCCGTTAAACTGACGACTTCCGGTCTGGGGACAAAGATGGCGCCGATAACTCACGAGCCTCAGCTTCGGCCCCCTTCTCCCTCATCAGCACGCGCACGAATGGGTAGTTATGGGTAGTTAGCGACGATCCCTGGTCCCCAATTTCAACAATTAAAGAAATCGCAAGTCGCGTGGACGTCAGAATTGGATTGCCATGAAGAACGAGGTCTGCGGTTCTCGTTGAAGAGGGATTGCAGTTCTACCGGGGCAAGGAGCCACGAAAACGTATAGTTTTTTGTCAAATGGATCCCAAATTTGCGTGCACTTAATTGCAATTAAGAGTGACGCTGCTTTAAGACGCACGATAGAAACTTTCGTAGCAGTCATAGACATACTGGTTCTATGATACTGGAGAAAGAGCGTCGCTGGATTGCTTATAATAATTATGTCGTGTCGTAGTAAGGTGAGAACCCTTCCTTCCCCCCCCCCCCCCCCCCCCCNGCACACACACACACACAGACAGACACGCACGCAGACAGACAGACACACAGACAGACACACACACAACACACACAGACACACGCACGCACACACACAGACACACAGACAGACAGACACACAAACACAGACAGACACACAGACACATACACACAACACACACACACACACACACACACACACACACACACACACACACACACACACTCACATATAACATTCCTCTGAGTCAGAAAGCTTCAAATCTGCCCTCCCCCTTCCCTCATGCTGAATTGATTCTTAATCGACTTCTCGGCACGCTGTGTGTTTAGACTAGACTGTGAAGTTACTCCTCCACAGTCATGTTCGTCCACCTGTCCATCTGCCACTCCATGTCTCCTCTCCTCTTCGGCTGTCTGAATTCCCTCACACATCTGTCTCTTGTGTTATTGTGGTAATTTTTGTTGACACTGTTATCATTGTTGTTGTTGTTGTTGTTGTTGTTGTTGTTGTTGTTGTTGTTGTTGTTGTTGATGTTGTTGTTGTTGTTGATGTTCTTGTTGTTAGTCCGATATCAGTTATATAATATCTTCCACCTTGACCAGCTGTACAGGTTTAGCTTCTTTTTCCTGAGTTTTGTCCTCTTCATTCATACTACTAATCAGCTCATTTATCGCACTGTCAGTATATCAGTCCTTTAAAGCTGCCAAACCAGGGTACATAATGTATTTTCATTTACGGTGGACAATGCTAACATAAACTATTACCTGGTGAAACCAGTCGACACCAGTAATGAATGGCTGAGGTTGGGAACCGGATGTGCGCTTGGCGCCATGACCGCCTCGTGAGGGAGCAGCCAATGGAAAACGATAAAACATTATTTTTCAGTTTTCTCATTGTTGTTTCCTTGTTCCGTTTGCCATCGGTTTAGTATTCTCTCTTTTTCATTTCCATTTCATCGCTTTATTCTTACGCTCAATGTCTTTGCTTTTTTTTTTTTCTCCGTCATGCTCCCAGCCAAATGTTCTTCTCTTTGGGAAATGAGTATGATGCCGTGGTTCGTCCTGAGATTAACAGTGACGAAAGAAACAGTAAGAGGCGGGATATCCTGCATACATCAGAAACAACATATGACTTATAACGTAATTAATTTCGTTTGAAAGAAGTAATTTTGGCACAGTCCATTTACAAAAATGAAAAGGAAAAAAAAAAAGGTTGAACGTGCTATTAAGTGAAATGGACTTACTGTCGATACATCGAGTGCACTTACTCGCAAGTGTATCGAGTGACACATCCAAAATTTAATATGGAAGGATAATCAGATTCTCAATCATCGTGGTCTGAGATTTGTTTTCCAAAAGAGGAGCATTAAAAAGAAATTAATCTTCAGTATGTATGTCCAAATTTGTGAAGTATAGAAAAACTTGTATCATGGGAAGAACCCGACCATTTTGCTAACTCGGCTCTCTCAGACTCTTATAACTTGCTATGACATAAGAAACCTCTTCGAAAAGAGAAAGTCATTTAGTCCCTATAAATAATGCAGTAAGGAATAAGGAACGAGCTACATCTGGCACTGACGTATGTTTTCGTTTACAAAGTACAGAATCTGAGTCCCTTTCAGCTATAATATTTTGGTCCTTCGTGTATCGATATTGCTGTATTTACAGCATAGTGAATTATGAGCGACCATAGAAACATGCTACTGATCATTACATAATTACTACAGATCATTACATAATTACTACAGATCATTACATAATTACTAGAGAAAGTTTCAACAAGAAATTAGCCAGCAATGATAGTTTGAGTTCTTAATTGTGGAAAAGTCTTATGCTCTGAATAGGAAGCCTGACATTTTTAGAAGTTTCCCTCGTCATCGCTTTTTCCGATCTCCCGGTTGGTGAGCAGATATAACAAAGACACCTTCAGTACATTATGATGGATCGAAAAGAAGCTTGGCAAACGAATAAGGTGTCGACTTTTTCACTGTTGCAAATTTTAAAGTAACGATAAACTTATAATCTAGAACAAATGTAACCGAAAGCGAACTTTTTCTTTCGTTATAGCCGAAAACAAACAGCTCAGCTGGCTGTTCCTCAAATTCAAACGCTGCATTCTGCTTATGAGAAAACGCTGTGAAATCAGCACAGCGCAATGCAGAAAGGGTGAAAGTCTATTCTAAATCACGTCAAAGACAGAAACATAATTGCCTGCTAAATGGGTGTATCTGATTACAATAACTGATTCACCGTTGCTTCTCATATATTCTGTACCTCGGTAACAGCATCGTACAAAGAAGCTTTAGGGGAATAACTCAACTGGGGAGTTGAAAGTAATGGTATTTCTTCGCAACGCACGGCTTCTAACAACCAGAGCAATTATTTTCATTCAAATGTATATCAGCCTAATATCCGATTTTACACCCAATTTAATTTAACCAGCTCCGCATGTCAATAGCGGCATTCCATAAATTAAAAAAAAAATTAATGATGAATGCCTACTTTTTCATGTCCTTACTCCCAACCAACTTCCCCCCCCCCCTCTTCTCCCTTAACTGTTTTGTATGATACTCCCCTATCTACCAGCCTGGCGACAGTCTGGCCTTTGATGTGTACGTCTGTGTAAGACCCCTGTGGTGTGACAAAAGGTATCAGCTTTACATTGACGGAAACAGGCTACAATCTTCGTAAGGACGAGGAGTGGAAAACTAGTCACTGCGGGTCTAGCCACATGAATTTGTCATTCTTAAACTATTTTGTACTCTCCAATAGCGGAGGAATGAGGAGAGAGAGAGGAGGGGAAAGGGATGAGAAGGGGAGCTCATGCGAATGACCATACTTCAGTTAACTCGAGTTAAAGAACGCAAGCCTGGCATGGCCGGCATTTGTAATTGCTTCAAGTGGAAAGACAAAAGGAAAATTCGGAAACAAAGGCAAGAAGCAAACAATCAGAAAAAAAAATGGTAGAAAGAAAGAAAGAAAGAAAAAAACAAAAAAGAAAGAAAGAAATTGAATAGACCAGTTAAAAAAAGAGAAAAAAAGCACTGAGGATGCATTGCAAAATAACCCTCATAATTTTACATAACCCTCACATAATCATATAAATATATTTGGAAATACATCTAATATATTGTTATAGGTCTAGTACTTTTTTATAACTTTCCCTGGGGTGAAGAAGTAATATTGCCAAGCATCACATTCTCGACTACGCTAGGGCAATAAATTGACTAGAAGAAACTCGACGTGTACCCGACAACTTCACTAAAAGTACAAAGCAGTTAACTTACTATAATGGTGGGCAATATCGTTTCTGAACTTCAGTAACGGAAGTATCGAAAGTATCGAAGTGTATCGTAAATTCTATGGAAAGTATCAAAAGTAATTTCGATTAGCTTTTGATCCTAAATACCAAACTAGCCCCCGGTCTCCTCATTGCAAGGTCTACCGGTATCAGAAATGTATCCAAAGCATCGAAATTAATTTCCATCATCTTGCGATCCTCAGTCCCAAAACCAGCAGTCATCTATCTCCCCAGTGCAAAACTGTTGGTATGCAGAGATATCGAAAGTATCGAAACTCTCGGAAATATCGAAAATATCGAAACGCTCTCCGATATCAAGTATCAGAATCAAAATGGAATGAATACTTTCGACACTGAAAGCTTGACGGCTGTGTATCGCGATATTTAAAAATTCATCTATTGGCCCACCGCTATAGAACCGTGTGCATGACTAAGTTCATTTCTATCGTAGAAAGCAACATTGACCAATGACAAGACCAAACAGTCAATAAAATCAGTTGGAAACATGACCCCTGTCGTGACGGTTCTTCTGGACTATTTTTTTCCGATCTAAGATCCTCATTAATAGAGATCTGGATCACAGCACACCTCGTAGTATTTTAGCCCTCCCGAGACATCAAAGCACTGTCACTGTCAGATATTAACTAACAGGTCTATGAGTCCAGTGCAATTTGTGTGTGTGTGTGTGTGTGTGTGTGTGTGTGTGTGTGTGTGTGTGTGTGTGTGTGTGTGTGTGTGTGTGTGTGCAGTACTTCATTTCAGGGGCGATGCGAGAATTATATTATTATTTTTATTGACGTGTCGTTGTGGAGGGAGCTGGGTGAAAAGAAAATTGGCCTTTCAGTTAAATCTAACTTACATGTAATGACTGCTGATCAAAACAATGTCCATTTGATACCTTTGATGCAGAATTTTGGATACACTGTTCAGACACTGTTCAGGTAATTTCAGACCTGTTATACTCGTCTTCACAAACAAACACCGTATAAAGGTTTCCCTACCGAAAATAAAAAATAGAATATTGCTACAGTGGATACTTTAATCCTTGTTACAAACGGTACTGAAGATACCGAGCTGCAGGAGTGCACAATGACCCAGCGCACTTTCTTGAAATACTGAACTCGGCACATGTCAACTCAGTAACACTAATTAATGATTTAGCGCATCTTTATTTAGTATTTTTTAGTTCCTGACAGAGCCCCTTCCATCTGCCGATGGCTTCACCATTATATGTGTCTGTCCAACACGTCAAGCTAAGATGGAGGCAGGAGCAGAGATAAATAAAACAAATGTGTAAATGGTCCATTCGTTTCAAAAATGTTCCACTTTGCTCACAGTATAACGATTGTATTAAAGAATTTCATAGGTAGATCAATGCGACAAACTTCAATCTAATCATATGATTTACCTATCAGTGTGAATGACACACCTCGAAACGTGCTTGATTGCTATTAAGTGTTAATAAAATCGGATAACATTTTCTCTTTAGTTTTGATACTTTTTTATTAGTCTTACTTTGGTGCCCAAATTCACATTAAGTCGCCTTTAAGCTCGGACACATTCAAATGTTTTTAGGAAGATATTGAGGCCATGTCGGGGAGGTTTTTCACTCATAAAATTTAGTGAAGTGAGCCGGTTTGAGAATCCTATTTTGGTAAAACAGTGCCCCGGATGTGACAAGTATTTAGACTTAGAGCACTGAGTTAAACGGTATCCTCTACAGGAAATATTAGTACAGTTCTAATGAGTAACGCGCGCACACTAAAATTGTCAGCGCATTGACGCTTCATCTCAGTACAACCACAGATATTTCACATCGACACTGAGGCGACGCACCAAAAGCGAAGAAAAAATGACTTTTAAAAAATTTACGAGCATATTATGAACTTAATGATACGTGCTGTAATAGGTGTGAATGAAAAAAACCGTGGACCGATAAATAGCAGCTTTCAAAGTGATAATGGAATGATTTGTATGACTGCACGAAGTGACTCGATCTAGAATCAGGAAAGATAATAACACGTTTATAACTGACGCAATTATCGCAAAGACATGGATTGTGTTAAAAAGAATGCTGCACTTGATTGTACATGTAGGCTGACTCTTTGACTCCCGAGAGTCTGAAACGACGGCTAATTTGGGCTTGAGACGATTAGATGAAAACTAGGGTATGCCTGGAAGAACATGGCTAAAAACTCCTCGTCCGAACCTGTACGGCAGGAAATGGAAAGACGGTTGAATGAAAACAGAATTCGTAAAAAAGGATCAAATATCATATCATCACCTTTGAAATATGATGTGACTCTTGATTTGCATAAATGACACAGCCCACAGGCTGTCAACATGCTCTAGGAGCAATCGAGCAGGGCACCATGGCACACACAGACGCCATGACACCTTGATAAATTTCGTCTCGCTCTCCTGCGCAGGGTGGTAATAATTTATACAAATTTTACGCTTTCAACCGCCGTACATTAAAACCAAATAAACGGCGAACCCAGGCCTAGCGACAAGCGAAAGATGTGTCGCGTTGATAGCGCAAAACGAGCAATATATTATTAAAAAGACTTGTCGGGAAATGCGTAGGTGCACATTTTCTTCTCCCGTCTCAGGCATTAGATGGCGGGCGCGATAGCCCCTGATTGGAGGAACGGTATACGCTTCAAGTAGCCAGCTTGACTAGAATTATTTAGTATATTATCACAATTGGAGTAAACCCAGTGGCGGCGGAAGATGAAAAATCACTTAACTCCCATTGTGCGCATTCCGACTTCAAACCCCGAAGAAGCCTAAGTTTCTGTAACTGGCCGGGACCGCGATCTGTTCCGTTTTAAGAGGAGAGATGCGAAGCATTTTCAGCCAGACAGTTGATAATGGAAAGCCTTTGAGCGAAGGGGTATCACCCTTCCACGTATCGATGAGCCGAGGCGATAAGAGAATGATAATAACAATCATGTCTACTCCGGCATTAGAAGCCAGCGAAGCAGGAAAGAGAAGCTCGGAGTTCTGACAAAAGGTTTGACTAACACATCTAATAGACGGCATCTAGGAGAGTTCTGAAGGAGCCAGTATCTCTGCTCTGCCCCCGTGCATTACGGCTGGGGAGCGTAATTGTGTTTGTTATCGCTAATGTGATACAGGCACATTTTAAAGATTTATTTTTTTTTGCCAAAAAAAAAAAACAGAGAGAGAGAGAGAAAGAAAGCGTCCCCAGAGGAACACTGGCTAGGAATTCAGAATTTTAGAGTGGCCGTGGAGACCTACTCACAGATTCACACGTCATCCACAAAGAAAAATAAATTGCAAGAATATCACCATATCACCTAATGTGATAAAACCACTGCCCTCGGAGTTAGATAAGAGGAAATGAGCGCTGAAGACACGGACGGGTTCATCACAAAGACACGCATTCTTAAATAGAGAAGATAATAGAGGTGTGCCTCAAAAGAGGTTAAAAATTTTAATCAACTCTTTAGAATGAACTTCTGTAATGAAGACATTCATCTTTCACTCTAAGCAGTTGAAATTCAGCGAGTCAGGCCGCATACGCGTATTATTATGGTTATGTGCGTGGTTAAAAAAAAAAAAAAGGCTTGGTGTTTTAATTATTGCTGCAAAAATGAAACCTTCCTTGCAATCAGAAACTTTAGATAATTTCACTCACTTCCCCTCCACGCCCCTCCACAAAGATAATGTCACCGTGGACATAAAGCGTTATCTTTTGAGCGTTTTCCGCTCAAACATGGTGATGCTTGCTAAAAACGTCAGCTTAAATCAACGGGCTTCTTTTCATCAAGTGCTAATGGTTTTTAATAACCTGTTCATAGTTTGCGATTTACCATCAAACATGGTGATGATTACTGTATTTTGTTAAAAGATGGCGCTGTGCCAATGCTTGGTATGCATGGTTGCGCCCCCTTTTGAATGCTTTGATCACGTGACTGGTCCAGTGTACCGGAAAATTGCCTGATTGCTAATTATGGGGGGATAATCGTTGCAGCTGGCCCGCATTAACGCCATAATAGATATGGGACAACCGCCGTTGAAAGAATCTGATCTAGGAGATCGCCACAAAGCCCTGTTTTTGATGTATGGTCCCGTAGCACAGCACACCGGCCTGATTTCAAATCCGGATAGTCGATGTCTTCGTATAATTGGTGTGCAATGTCTAAATAATCTGTTCGTTATGGCTCTTTCCCTTCAGAAACTATGTTTACAAAACAGGTTATTCCTATAGAGATGGTGTAACGGGATTCAGAGGAGATAGTGGATCCACAATGTGCATTTTGAGAGCGATGTAAATTCCGCATAAAATACTAATGATCCAAGTCCAATATGGAATGGTCATCTAAAGGTGTACATCATTAAAATATACAGAAGAAATCCTAGCCTCATCATTTCAGCTTTTATACAACGTTTTCAAATATGTTTCTCGTTGCCATGACTGAGTTAATGATGAGGGTTTTTGTTGTTGTTGATGTAGTGATAGTAGTAGTAGTAGAAGTAGTAGCTGTAGTAGAAGTAGTAGTAGTAGTTGTTGTCGTTGTTGTTGTTGTTGTTGTTGTTGTTGTTGTTGTTGTTGGTGGTGGTGGTGGTGGTGGCGGTGGTGGTGATCTTCTTCTTCTTCTTCTGCTTCTTCTTTTCCTCACGACACTGGGAGACTGGAGGGAGAGATACATTGTAGACCACAATGCTTTTCGCGGAGAACGAATGACAAGGACGCCCAATCGTTCCGAAAATGAGATACTGTCTTAATCGACTCGTTCGTATAAACGGTTGCCGCATCAAGGGGCAATTTCGAGGATCATTACCGCAAAATAACGACAGCTCTTCTGAACCATGAAGCAAAATAGCTCTTTTAACGACGCTGTATGAATGTCGTCGCAAAAAGAGTCAACTCCTCTATTTATTTCTCTTTTTGAAATTTCTGACAAAACGTCTATTGAAATCGTCTTTTTATTTGATCGCAGGCTTTGATGTGATCCACGCTGTTTATTATGTTTTGAGCGCAAGAGGACGGAGGCGTGTGTGATCGCTACGAACGCTCTCATTCTCTCACTCACTGTTCTTCCCTTGTTCTGGGGACCCGGTTGAAAGCAATAACATTACCGACTTGATTGTGGTGTGGTCAGGCCTAATGGGGGGGAAGGCAAGGGAAGGTTCGGGATCGAATCCAAACAAAACAGACGGAGGACAGTTTTGATGACTTTGCCCAGTGATGTTAATCAAGCCTCGTTTAGCTTGTCATGCAATCAGTCAATTCACTAAAGAAGTTCATCGAATGATTGACAGACAGAGTGATATTCTGAAGGAAGAGTTTCATACATCATGGTTATGTCCCTTTCTTTATAATCTTTGGTGTCATTGCCTCTTCTATTGTTCACAATATGAAAGTAACATTGATGATTTCCGAAAGGGATCGTAGATGCAGTGCGCAAAGGCATTTTTGAAAAATCACTTCATAAAAGACTAGATAGAAGCTTGAAATTTATTTTAAGAGAAGAGAGGGGTGCTAAGAAACATGATGTGCTACTGAATACACGTGACAACGTCATGGCATAATAATTTCAAAAAAATGAACGAAAAAATACTGGCAAGATGGAGTTTTTTGCTATACTGATTAGACCGATGGTGTTCAAACATTTGTGAGACTAACTCGACAGGTACTAATATCTCTCGACATATAATGAGAAGTTACCCTTCCTTACTACTCAAAAATTTCAAATTCTAAAGCGCATTGGTAAGCAGAAATTAGTTAGAGATTGAAGATCAGCCACGGATTTTTAAAAAAACAAATTTGATATATTCTGGTCTAGCAGCCTTTACACACGCACACACACACACACACACACACACACACACACACACACACCACACACACACACACACACACACACACACACACACACACACACACACACACAAAGACACTATTGCCAGTGTCATGAGGGTACGTCAAAGGGAAACAATTCTGATGCCAAAAGGACTTTGACACCTATTGTTTTTTCTTCTTTTGGCCCTATTAACATTTTGTGTTATTCTAAATATACTACTGTGATTTGGGGAAATTTCTTCCATGGAGGTTAAAGCACTTCTTTTGCCCGCTCTTTTAACCTGAAGAAAAAGGGGGGTCAACGCCCAAAATTTTTCACAAATGTCTTTTGAAAAAGATCACCTCAAATTCTGATTTGGTCCCCAATTTTTCATTTGGCTGGTTTTGACCGCGTGCGAATACATGGGCCTACATATTTTATTTTTTTATCTAGAAGGCTCAAATTGTACCTGGAACTTTAAAATTGGATGCCTTAGTTAGATCACAGGTCATTTTACACATTTCTACACCCTAACACTGGCTAGCAAGGCCCCAAAAAAGGGGGGTTTATACATTAGCGGGTTAATTGGGTTGTACACTATGCGTGATTTGCCCTTCTAATAGGTGTCACAAACCTTAACCCCTCCCCACATTTAATTATTTCCTACATATGTTTTGAGTAGTCAATAGTGATGCATTCTGTACTGTTGAAGTGTCTCTTTCTTGCTTCTTTCATGACAGAGAATGATATTCCTGTGGTGAGGTATATTTGCATAGGGATACAGAAAATTTTCAAGAGTCTCACTCACTGAGATGGATTGGATGAGGTGTTGGTAGCCTTTGTTAGTTCCCTGGAGAAATATGCAACTGTCAGCTGTCAAGCACATTCATTTCCCTACAAAATGGTGCCAATGTTGCTGAATTATATGCCTTAGATCATTCTTATGGCCCAATTAAGAGTTTGATACCTCTCAAAATAGCCAATTCTCTTGATGGCATACCCTATGCTACTTTGATAGCTCCCATGAACCTACAGTTCAACCCTAAAATTTAGCCATGGTAGCCTGTTTGGAAGGGAACAAGTAGGGAATGGTCAGAGGGGAGTGACCTGGGGGTGATTGGGAGGGGAGAGGAAAAATGACCCTCTCTTGGCTGGTCATTGTTTTCATGTAAACACCTTGGCATGAGCAGATAGTTTTTAGTTGACCATATTTGCAACCCTTGATGATAAAATCCACTTGTAACCACACATTTAAAACCTAAAAGTGATCATATTGGCATTTCTTAAAGGGTGATTGTGTTATTGATTGGGGAAGAAGCCCTGGAGAAACAAAAGTTTGGTGCATCTGCACAAAAATTTTTTTAAAAAATTCAGCTTTCTTTGGCAATACCATATGAGCCTATGGGGTGGGCTGAGAAGGGGTGGGGTGGTGATTTTTCTTAAGGGTAGGGGTGGGGTGGGGTGGGTGGGGGGAGGGGTTGATGGTGGGGTTGGGGGTGGAAGTAGGGAAGGAAAAAGGAACGAATGAAATCTTAAATTTAAAAAAAATGGCCAAATTTGGTGCATTTTTTGGCAACACTGGGTGTGTGTGTCAAAGGTGGGGGGAGGGGGTGGAGGGTGGGAGGAAAACAAGAGAGACAAGGACAAAAAGAGAACGAGAAAAAAACTATTTAAAAAAAAGCGTGTGTCATGTAAACTGAGTCTGCAGCACGTAGATCTAGATCTAAGTCCCATACAGGCTAGACTAGGGGGGGGGGGGGGGGGGGGCTGGGGAGGGCCCCAGGGGTAGAGGAAGTTTAAAAGACTGTCCAGATAGCCTAGATGACCTACCTCGACCACCATGATGTAAACATTGTGTTTCTAAGTGGAAACATGCCAGGTACTAGCTGCCTATTAAGGTCTTTGACACCTATTGTTTTTTCTTCTTTTGGCCCTATTAACATTTTGCGTTATTCTAAATATACCACTGTGATTTGGGGAAATTTCTTCCATGGAGGTTAAAGTACTTCTTTTGCCCGATCTTTTAACGGGAAGAAAAAGGGGGGTCAACGCCCAAAATTTTTCACAAATGTCTTTTGAAAAAGATCACCTCAAATTCTGATTTGGTCCCCAATTTTTCATTTGGCTGGTTTTGACCGCGTGCGAATACATAGGCCTACACATTTTATTTTTTTATCTAGAAGGCTCAAATTGTACCTGGAACTTTAAAATTGGATGCCTTAGTTAGATCACAGGTCATTTTACACATTTGTACACCCTAACACTGGCTAGCAGGGCCCCAAAAAAGGGGGATTTTATATATTAGCGGATTAATTTTGTTGTACACTATGCGTGATTTGCCCTTCTAATAGGTGTCACAAACCTAAAACTAAATGCTGGAAGAAGGTGCAGAACTACATTGGCCTGCTCTTTTTTGGTAATCTGCTTTCAGCAGACAACAGTAGCACTGCAGGGTTCCTGGATAATCTTGTATACATACTAAGCACACTAACAGGAAGGGAGAAAAACATGTACTTGTGATTCTCCATATTGTTTCAATGAGCGATTCTGCAGTGGCTGAGTGGGTTTGGTAAGTTGTGAAACAGACTGAACACTTCTTCCGCTAGCTACATAGACAACGCAGGGAAACTCGATTTGCTAGTGAACCAGCGAATCACTTTTTTAAAAAAATTCCCTTCACATAGTAAGCTAAGTGAATCAGTCAATGATTTTTTCAAAATTTCTTTTACATAGCAAGCCTACATGACCCAGTTAATCATTCTTTTTCAAAATTCTTTTCACACAGCAAACTGTGCGAATCAGTAAATCAATTTTTCAAAATTCCTTTCACATAGCAAGCCTACATGAATTAGTCAATATTTTTTTTCAAAATTCCTTTCACACAGCAAACTGTGCGAATCAGTAAATCAATTTTTCAAAATTCCTTTCACATGGCAAGCCTACATGAACCAGTCAATGAGTGTTTCAAAATTCCTTTCACTATAGCAAGCCCAACATTCTAAGGCATTGTTGGAACTATTTCTTCTTGACTGTCACGAGACAGGAGCGGAAAATTTATTTCCCAAATACATTAACTTCATTGTCAGACTTCAAGAAGACGAAAGAAAAGAAAAAAAAATAACTGATCCCCTCTTTTTCAAATACAGCTAAACGTTTAGAGCCATTTTACTGCCAACGTCAATTAAACCGACTTTTCATGGATGTGTTGAAAGGAGCAATAAATTACTGAGTTTCCCCTTGGTGTGATACAAAACGTCTCTGACCTGCCAATGAAGACATCACAGGAGCGGCGTACAAGGCTGGGAAACAATTCCCTTCAACAATCGTTCGTCGCCACTGTTAAAACTTAGGGCTGCTTGCATTTTGCGAGCACTTCTGTTCACTTTCTTTTGATCGTATATTATTTCTTGAGAATGTTATTTTCGTCGCTGATTTTAAACCCTTGTGTTCTGAGACAGCGTGGAGCTATCTCTCAATGCCTTTTCAAGCCTCAGGTTCTTCCATTACTCATTTGCTGACTCCTAAAAGTTGATATTCGGAGGGGAGAGTTTAAAGAGACTGAGACACTTAGTCATTTTTCATATTAACTCAGCTGCAGTGGATCATGCCTGGGATGAACCTGCAAGTAAGTGTTTGACCACTAATACCCGCTTATCCTCCGATATCACCTAACCAAGAATGGTACAGTTATTACGCAAGCAATTCACCCTTCCGACATCAGCCAGCCAGGACAAATAACCCTTAGAGTGAGACTCGAAAGCATGATTTTCTGTATACTGCTTATAGTTTAGTGAACAAACATTGTGATTGGAAATAGAGCTGTCATACCAAGTAAATAAAAAGTGTGCGGCCATAGCCAAGTTTAGCCACGTGGAAGCCTTGGTTGGCCTAGTTTAAACCACGTGGAAAACTCTTTTCAGCCTTTTCGGCAAAGTCACGTCTCTCCTTATGATCTTCATCCATTTTATTTCTAACTGTGTCTCAAGACGCTGACTAACCCTCTGGCCTTAGCAAAATTTCATTAGGATTTCAGCAGACCTTCATTCTCCCTTCCGCTATTGTCGGTTATGGCTCAGGCTATAGTACTAGTAGATCTTACTTTGACAGCCAATACTATTATTAGAA
>JAWQUT010000006.1:2809603-2827683 GCA_033807755.1 Ellobium chinense
TTCACCATTTCTGCCCACCACGCCCATAATAGAGGCAGTCAGGATGGTTACTCTCCTCCTATATATCTGCAGATAAAAGATATATCAACTGAAAGTACTGCTAGTTGCTTACCCACTCAGAGACTTTCTTGGCCCTGGTCGTTATTGCAAAGACTTTAGTTAGTAGATCATCCTTTGCCAAAAGTTATCATAATTAGAGCTGAGGATCGCGGGATTCTTCTCCTCCTCCTTTCACTATCCTGGTCACGCTCCTTCTGTATATCTACAGATAAAAGACATATTAGTTTAAAGCACTTCGAGTTGATTGCCTAGTGTTGAGAGACCAACCTGACACCAAGGACTCGCCTCCGTGTCTTGCGTGCATAGTCACCATTCACAAGGTCTTACCACACTAAAGGGGTTCAGACTAAAATTTTACGCATCAGGAGAGACATGGAGTGGCTCTTTGATCCAAGCCACTCGAGAAGATTTGCGATGATATCGCGTTTATATTGTCGCCAAATTGGTCTCACAACAAGAGAATACACCAGGCCAAACACTTCGAATGCCGTTGTTCCTCTACTTGTAATCTAACCCGTCACTTCCGCTGTTCCGGCAGTCTCACTGGTTGATTTATGCCATTGACTTCCTCCAGGTATTGTCCAGCCAGTATTCAGCCTTCTGACCCTTCTTGTCCAGGAGGGAAAGAGGGAAGCAGACACTGAGCCCAGGTACACTGACCACTAGTGACCACAAGCGTTCAGCCCATTTCCTCTTGGGACGGGGTGGACTTTAGGGACACTGGATGCGGCGTATGATATCACCACGCCCTGATCACTATCTGATCAAGCAAAGGGTCCGGTGACAAAAGGAACTGGCCAAACTAACTGGCCGTCCAAATCTTATGTAATGTCAGTGGTACTTGGTAGAAAGTTCTAAACAAATTCTGGAAATCATTTTGCTGCACTTCGGCATTGATGAGATATGGATATTTGTTGATGTTCTCCAATCGTATACTCTAAATTAAGTATGGTCATGCTGCTCACAAGTGTGTGCTCTTAATATGTGAGGGTGCATTTCCCCAAACACACAGAGGATGTGGGGAAGGGGTGGCATGGAGCATGGGGAATTCAGGATCTACCATGGTGGTTTGTTAAATAAGAAAACAAAAGAGCAGATCTATAGGATGAAAATGTTTCGGGAACCAAGCCAAAAGATCGTTGACGATAGGCTGGGAGGGCAGGACTATCACTATTTGTCTACAGTCAGTGTTCTCTTAGATGATTGTATGATATAAGATGCAGTCTCTAAGTACACCTATGACATTTCTCATGACACAAGCTGCAAGAGCAAGCTTCATGATCTCATGCAAACTGTCTTTTTCAGGCGTCTCACAGCTAGACGGTCAACTGCTGTCTGAGCCTATGTAAAACTCGAAATTCGGATGACCCCAGCCAGATGGTATGCAGAGATAGGGAATTGTTAGAACGATCCATTAATTTCTCTGCGGCTGATTGTTTAGCATTGGAAGATTCGCATCTTAACTGCCGGTCCTTGGGTGCTTCCTTGACCAGATACATCAGCCCGATAACATTTTAAGCCACTGTCGCTGGAAATTAGAGACTGGCCAAGTCCCTATAAACACGGGTTTGGACACCGGAAATCAAAGCCTGTCGTTGACAGTACCACGATGACCGTGATACTGGTAGTGGGAGTTTGTTTAATTTGATCCTCGGCTCAGGCGTGAGAAAAAGCAGTGAATGAGCAATAAATTGTCCCCGTGATTGCAGGGCGGTTATGATTAAATCACGCTAATGTATACAGATGCTTTCGGTCATAGGAGGTGAGATCTCTTCAAAATCACTCGCCTTGCAATCGTGATATTTTCACGGAAACTCGGTATTTATTGCGGGTAATGGTAGGTAATAGGTATCTTTGCCCGTTAAGAAGTTCAAATTACCAGCTGAAGTACGAATTAGCACTTGATGGGTACTGGTCACCTTGTATGCTTAGTTCATGTGTATGTATGCGTATGCTTATGGAAAAAGTGGAGGGGGATTAAGTGTTTTTGGAGGAGACATGTTTTGCTGTGTATGAGGTTCTATTGTAGCTATAGCAGCTATAGCCTATACCACTGCTGCTGTTGCAGCTGTTGATGTGATAAAAATGACGATGACATTTGATGTGATGATGATGGTGTTGGAAATTAGGACTCTTTTGTGCATTGTAAAAGAAACTGTATTAGAATAAACGACAGTGTACAAGGAATAAACGACAGTTTATTCCTTGTACACACATTAGAATCTTTAATTATTGAGACAATCAAACAGTGCCCTCTCTTTGGACAGGATTGCCATGCCTAAGCAGCGAATTTGTAATACGGGCACAGTGAGACAACCGACATTGTGGACATAGGGTGACATGATTTACGATAACGGTCTGGTAGAACGGTAGTCGTGGGTCAGAGGGAAAACGCCTGGCCTGAAATTGATTTTTATAACAAAGAACAAAAGCATTAAAGACATATACAAAACAATCATAAAACAGCGTTCAATACAGCTTTAGCTCATACAGGAGTTTCTGGCAATTTTTTTGTTTTTTGTTTTGCTTTTTGATGATGAGTCGACCGGGTACAATAAGACGGTCTATTTGCATTATACTCTGATATGATGAATAAGTAGATGAAAATTGGAAGTTTACGTGATTCTCCATTTCTGTATTATGCTGAAAATTACTGGGACTATGACAGAGAGTGTGGTTGGATTGGGAATACCATTTGTTAAACTTTTCAACAAATACCCTGTACTAGCTTAGCTCATCACGCAAATTTGAATTGATGTTTGTTCTTCTATCTTTTCTATCATCCTCAGCCTGTTGTGTATCAAACCATATTTAGAAAAGGGCCAGTCTCTACTTGCATGGAATGTTGGTACGGAACACGGCATTAAATAAGCACAAACTCGTCACGCTTTTTTTGACGCGATTTGAAGATACCAGCCGAAGAGCTTGACAATAATAATGCGAATTCGGCAGGCGGCGAAAATAATTATCCCGGTTTAAAGAAAAAAATAACAATAAAACTAACAAGAATTACACCTTCAGCTTACGAAATTTCTGACGCTCAAACAGGCGAGTTATGAATCTTCAACATTATTAATCGAGCAATTAAAAAAAAAAAACTTTTGTGTAATAGATATACTCCTATTATGAACTATTAGATTCAGTTATCTTCACAAACGAGGATCCTGGAGATAGACATCAGTTAGGACATTCAATTCACACCAACACGTAAAAAAATTGAATAGGACGTAAAGTTTATTTAAATGTCACGACGCGGGGACAGAAAACGGCATGTTTGTGTACATGAAACTGTAGTCCATAAAATTAATAAGCCTTCATATTTCATTATTATCTTTCAATGTTGTCGTTAAGTTGCCTCACAATTTTGCATGCAAGGCAGTATTGCTCTGACCTGTCTCACATTTATCGCAGTAAGTTGCAATAATGTTTAACTTTCTTGTATATATAAAAAATGGTTAGACTATAATAACTGTCTATAACTTCGCTATATATCTCTTCTACTTGAATTCAGCGACCTTACATTCATCAGTGAGCAAATCTGCACTCTGCTGCATACAGCAGAAACGAAGACTATATAATTGCAATTTCTTATTTCACCAACACTGCTGCAAATCTTGTTGCTTAATTGCTACATTTTTGTTTACCTTATTATCGCCAAAATCGAGGAATTTTTGCATTTTTATTATAATCTGAATATGCACCTCATTATGACCACAAAAATAGCAGTGTGAGGGCAAATCCAAAGTCGCATGCAAAACATAACAGATCTTAACAGTTGGTTATGGAGAAAATCGGTGAAATTTGAGGGCACTGAATGTATGACAGGCCTCAGACTGCTGTTAATTGCCTTCTAAATTGGAAAATTTGAAATCAGCCCCGTTAAGATCACCTTCATTCATCCACAAGTTCAGCTCAGTTCCTCTACGGTCTTCATTTTAGATGGGGTTTAGTGCGAAACACGCCATCAGCTCATCTATTGGAGCTATCATTAAAATTTGTGTCCTCTATCCCCTTGGAGTTCCACAGTCGCCATTAAAACCCGTTTAAATTAAATAGGTTTTAATTTACTCCCGTCACAATGGGGGCTCAAGACTTAGGCAGCTTTTAATCTCCAGCTCATTACAAGAGTCAATGCACGTCATTATACAGAATGAGAAAAAGTCGGTTTTGTTTCTTGAAAATTCAGGCGGGCGATAATAATCAGAGCAACAAATCTATCTTGATAGATCGGTTACTCGTCGGCGGGGGAACTGACAAAAGGGCAAAAATGTAGTCTGGCAGAGGTGTCACCGTAGATGGGGCAGATAGTATAAGGTAGATGGGTTGTCTGTAGTCAGTAACTAGATCTTTCGTTGGCGACATTTTGCATGAGGGCGAAGCTGGCCTCTTTCGCCGTTTACGAGTGGATTTTACATATTACATATTAAAATACTGCAGAATTCTTTTTTTTTTCGGGCGGATCTGATTTTCGCGAAAAGTCGGAAATGGCTTGATCGAAAGGATCTAGTGTTTAGTAGTGTGTATGAATATCTGGAGTGAATATCGGATCATCAAATTGGCAACACTGTTTTGTCCTGATAGAAAAACATATTACAATCGATAACGTTCGAGTAATGAAGGTAGGAGCTGGGAACAACCTAATCTGCAGGTAAATTGCCCCCTTTATAAATTATTTGCTAATATTAAGTCCTTTGAACAATTTGAATGAAATGTTTTTCGTGATAAGCAATATTTAGGGGTCAAGTTGAACTCGCAAAATTCTCTCCCATTTCTGATAAAACAACAAAAAGACATTCTTCTTAAAAAAGTAAATCAGAGTTTAGCGTTGTTCAAGTGGGTCATAACAAAATTTTTAAAACCTAAACATGTGATGAACGTTTCAACAGAACGTAATTGACGTGGCATACCTTGAACCAGTGACCAAATATTAATAGGTTTTAAAGTTTAAGATTCTTCAGAATCACAATTTCAGACACACTTGCAGTTTGTGAATGCATTTGATGGCTTTGATAGTGTAGTTTCAGCATCTCGGTGTAGCTGATCTGGCTCATGGGGAAAAAAAGAAGTTTGAATGAAGCTCATCGTCACTGTAAACTATCTTGGTACAAGGAACTTACCACTCCCGACCCTTTGATGTCTGATGCAAGAACTTCATGAGAATAAATCCAGATTTATCTCCTTTGCTCAAAACTCATCTCATGTATTCTATGGCACAATTATTATAGAGAGATACTGGCATTGCAACATTTAGCTTTGGCTCTAAATTATGAACGTTGCTTTCTGGAACTGTCCTTAAAAAATCATATTGTATTCATTGTAACGCTGTGGTCCCTGACTCCTTATTCTCATTATCAGCTTGTGCTGTCAAATTCAAATATCCTCGAAACCTTCAATTTGGACTGGTCCTTGGAATTCGAGCTGATGAGGTCATACCATTTATTGAGCTTAAAGGGATAGGCTTCACAGCCTACAAACAAAAAAAAAATCGACATTATTTTTTTTCCCTTCCGCCTGACCATTTGTGAGACTACACCGCTGGAATATCAGGATTGTCGTCCTCTATATTCTGCCATTAATCGTGCTGCATGACATCATAATAGAATAACTAGCAGACGACCGGTACAGACGCATGCGCAAACTGTCTGAACCAATCGTCTGCTAGCCTATCTCGCAGCTTAACGTCACGCAGCACGAGTAATGGCAGCGTGAGCAGGGTATTTTCGATATTCTTGCGGTGTTTTCGCAGAGAGTGTCGGGCTACAGACAAAATATTAACGATTTAAATTTTATGAAACAATAATGTGGACTTCTTAGGCTTTGAGGCAAACGGTTACCCCTGTCCCTTTAAAGATTAAAAAAAATGACATTAATAAATTTTAAGTCAAGATCAAAATGTTTGATTGCTGATCTATCTAAATTTCCAGTGAAATTTCCTTGTCACGGTATCTGTTAAAAAGTGAGAATTACTAGAGCCTACCTAGTCTAAAGGGACGACTTAAGCAAGGGGTAGGTGAATTTGCCCCATAGTGCCTTGTCTCTACATGACCTGAGAAGCTCCCCCCTCTCAAGGACTAGGTGTAATTTTTTTAATTTCATTAAGGAGTCCCGCGGCATTAATTGCCAAGTACCTGCATTGTTAATCCGCTTCTGTTATATGCACACACACACACACACACACACACACACACACACACACACACACACACACACACACACACACATACACACACATACGCACGCACACACACACACACACACACACCACACAGACATACATACACACACAGATCCATACACACACACATACACACACACTAACACACACACACACACACACACACACACACACACACACACACACACACAACACACATGACGATCATATTTTTTGCTGCACTTTGCTTCTAAATCAAGACTAGCACTATAAGATAAAATAAGAGGTAGGTGAGGGCACAATATGCACTAGAAACAAGGGGCGAGAGATAATCACGTCTGTGGTCTGTAGAACCTCTTTTAAGAGGCTGAAAATCATCCCCAATCAACTCTAGGTTGCGCCCCTGGACGCAAACTTTATTTTATGTCTCGCTCATCAAATGCAAGCGGACTGGCCCCGGGTTAGGGGCGATTGTGTGGGTGTTTGTATAAAATGATTCAATTAAACGCGAGGCTGTGCGAGGGCAGACTTTTTACAGCGCCCTGACTTTTAAGACATAATTGCATAATGGAAGGTGATAATGAGGGGCGGAGGGACACATCAATGTCCTAACTGGCTGCAGACTATAGTGTCAGGCATACAGAAGTTAATTAGGTGCGTGAAGAATAGATATCACGGCATTACGTGGATCTGACGCTGTCTTTAAAAGTTGCAGGAGCCAAATTGTAAAAGCTTCTTTGAGTCATTTAATAAACATTTCTTCTCGAACCACAGGAACGTTCCGAGATGGCCAAGACTAGTCTGCAGGTCTGGTGCCACCACTGTGCTCAAATTATATACTGTTTACGGTGGAGTCCTTTGGTTAAATTTTTCACGATTTTAAATTATATGAAAAGGGGTTAAAAATTTGGCCTTCTTTCGCAGATCACAGGTCCGCACAAATGAAATCCGCTGAAGCCATTGGGAAACACTGCTTGCAACAATTACTTTTTTACAAATTCAGAACTGAATTTCACCACTTTTGCGGTGTGGTTTCATGTTATATGATTATTTCTACTCTGCTGCTATCGACTCGGATAGTCCAATTTTTTTTTGACCAATTAGGTTCCTGTTAATCTCCTAGCCTCTCGTGTGTGGAAAGAACAACAAAAGAACAACAACGAAAAGGTCATGGACATCGTATGCCAAACTTCAAATAAATCTTCAGATTTCCAGACTTAAGACTTATGACTCTTGTTACAAAATCTTGCGTCTGATATCTGAAAACCTAATAATCCGATTAGCCTGAAATTTGGCACTGAGGAGGCCTTTTCCGTGCAGTGATTATGGACAACGAAAAAAAAAAAACCACAAGAAAATTACTACATCCGAAAATATTCTTCATAATGCGAACTCTATTCGTAGTTTTCTTCACATAACGTAGCCCGGCTGATGTAAATAATAAGTCACTTACAGCTCACTTTGTCACTGGATACTAAAGAGATAGTACACTGTTACCATGACTACACCACAAAGCATAATACCAATTTGCGAGAAAGTGAATTAATATTGTTTGAGCTATCACTGCCGAGAAAATTGTCAATGTTTATTTCCAAATCTACGTTTTTCTCAGATTAAAAAAACAAAACAACTGTGAATTCTTTTCCTCATCTTCTTTACTCTTATCTAATATTCTGGCTATACTGCCCATAAACATGAAAATAGGTTATTATGAAAATAACTCTAAAGAAATATGAAATCTAGGGGTTTCACCTCCTCTTTAAACAAAAGTGCTCACTGGTTGATCAGCAGAAAACAGATCGAGCCAGAACTATCTTAGTGGTGTGATATGTCCAGGGAATGCAGAAAAGGTAAAAAGGACTTAAATGAAAGACATAGATTGCGTTTATTATTGCTGATGCTCTCAGTGTCATTTTTTCAGATTTTATATTGAAATCTGAGATAGCCATGTTAAGAATCTTTCAAATAAAATGACATGTTTCCAATCCCTTTTTATTCACCTTAGGAGCCTTAAACTATACACTAAGTTGTTTGGTGTAGTAAGGAAAATTGCATGCGATTTAATTTACTAAAAAAAAAATTACAAGTAACGGAAAGGAAATTGACAGCTGGCAGATACCTTTAATTAAACTCCTGTCACTGCAGCTGGATAGAGCAAAATGTCTTATTCTGGCAATACCTGTTATGCAAATAAGAACAGGCAAAAAAATGTTCACGCATAATTTTAATAAGGTATCTTTTCATGTGATGGTTCCCACTGAATTTAATGAGCTGGGAAGGGACTGGTGTCTGACGAGGTGCTGAAAATATCTCACTGCTGTCATTATCAAAGGATCATAATAAGACCGTCTTGAAACGATCACAAAAGGACATGAGGGATCGTAAAAAAACATAATGATTTATTTAACGGTTTTCGGGTTACACTCTAGGCATTGTGCCATGAACCTGGCGCTCTTTGGCCAATAATGTGATTTCTGTAGGGACAAGGCGGTTAGCTTCGCCTGTAAGACTAAGAGGGAACAGAAGTAGTGAAGATAGGCGGCAGCGACTACGCACCAGACAGCACCGCCAAGACAAGACCGAGGAGAAGAAGAAGTGCAGCAACAAGAGGCAGAGGCAACCAGCAACTTGTAACCAGAAGATGGAAAGAACCTTTACAAGGGGATGCTGGGGAAACCGGGCAACGCCGAATGGAACTGAAGGAACACGAAAACACGACGCTACAAATGGAGGGCTTTCAAAAATGTCAAAACTTTTAAAAAAAAAAAAGAAGAAACTTCTAAAAGCAGGGAAAAGTTTTTTTCTCCTGACCATTTCCAAAAAATACCACCGGAATGTCAGGATTTTCATCCTCTGTATACGGCCATTATTCGTGATGACGTCATCAAACAAATAAAGCGAGCAGACGATTGATGCAGACGCATTTGCAAAATGTCTGGCCCAATCGCCGGCTCGCCAGTCTCGCTTTTTGACGTCACGCAGTAAGAGTAATGGCGTCGCGCGCAGGGTGAAAATCCCGATATTCCTGCGGTGTTTTGTCAGAAACTGTTAGGCGAAAGATATAATTTGGACTTATTTAAACAAATAACTACCCCTGTCACTTTTAAACACTGTTTGTCTTTCTAAAATACCATCCGGCAGCCCGAAGAGTATAGCTAAGGAACATTATGTTGAAAACCAGTGGGAAAAGGATTTTCAGCCTGCCTTAGGGTTCTGACTATAACGACCATTTTATATAAGGAGCGAAGTATGCTAACCATAATACAGATTTCACTGTATGTTACGAACATTATCAGGATTGCTAGTCCTTTGGACTGTCTGTGGGGAACTAGTCAGCTGCTTGTGAACACACACATAAGCCCTCATCCATAGTCTATACAAAGGGAAGGACAGACTGAGTCAGCGGCATTGGAACATCGATTGTTTGAAGATGTGCATGTATCTTCTAGAAGATATCAGTACATGCTTATGTGTAAGGTCCTTTGAGCACACATCTAACGGTAGATGACATTACAGAAAATGATAGAGAAGAAAAGAAAGAAAGAAAGAAAGAAAGAAAGAGAAAGAAAGAAAGAAAGAAAGAAAGAAAGAAAGAAAGAAAGAAAGAAAGAAAGAAAGAAAGAAAGAAAGAAAAAGAGTCATGAATCCCGGTCAGTTTAGGCTGTAATTTATATATAAATCTTGATAACATTTTCTCACATGACAATACCTTTTCAAAAACTAACTTTGCCGTTATAATTTATGTTTTCGAAAGCATTATTCCTTATATTATTTCACTTGTCGACTTAGGATGCTATGCTGGATTATGACTCAAACTCCTCCATTATGAGGGATTATTCCTGGACGATCTGCTGTTTATCATCATACCAGCCCTATTGTACCAACTTGTTTTAAAATACTGATTGGCCAAATCATGTTCAGATTATGCTACAATCCAAAGTTCCTGAACCTATTATAGCATGCATTGTAAGAGCATCAAGAACATTGCCCACTAATATCTGATTTCAAATGTTACGTGACCGAGACCAAATAACTTTGGGCAACGGTAGAATCAAATAATCAATCTAACAAATGCAACCAAAGCAATGAACAATTAACGCGCTTTATTCTGTCCATTCATCTGATACGAAGCGGTGATACTCACTTCAAACAGTGTTTTATCAGACCTGGTTTGTTCATGACGGATTAGTTCTAAAGTTGCGTTATTCCCAGATGCGTAATCGCTTTGCCCGGTTCGAACATTTTCGCATTATGAGCCTAGTTTGCTACTGATAGATAAGCTCTTCAAACTCTGTATAAATCACCCACATCCTCCTACCCCTCTCTTTCCTCCCGCTCCCAAAGGATGATTGTTTGCTTTGGTTGAAACAGTCACACAATATGAGACCCAACACCTGAAGGAAAACATCTCTGCAGATCAAAGCACGCCAGTTGCAGGGCTATCGTAACGCAGCCGTCTTGTAAGTGCTCCCGTGAGAGGAGCCGCGCTGGTGATGATGATAATGAGTACAATGACGATAAAGACCCGGCTGATGAGGAGAAGTTTGATATCGGCGAAGGCGTGAGTAGCAGAGGGCATGGGGTACTCCCAGGAGGGTACCCGCCGACCAGGCTAATGAGCAGGGATGAATCTGCCGCTTTCTGAAGTGGTCATCCATAAGTTCTCGGTTGCGTTGCTCAGTTTGCCGCAAAGGCGTCCTGGGTACAATGTGGCCCGGAAACACTAGTAAGCACAGAGCGGTCATTAAATGCTGTGATACAAACCAGGAGCGTTCAGGCTCCTGATACCACTGCCATTCAACTGCCCTACCAGAGATGGTCAGACCAGGGGTTGGAGTGTCCCCAGGGTGAGAATCACTAATTATCTAAATCAGCTTTCAACGAGGCAGCAGCGTATCCAAATCTGAAAGGGATTTATTGCCTGACAGACCCCAAATGGAGCCTCAGACTCAGACAAGCAGAATGGCCCGTGTTCGCCAATCTCATGCGTAACTATATGATACTGGAACTTGTAGCTTTCAGTGGCTAGAAAGCGATAGTATTGATGAGGTATGGGGAGAATATAGGAAAGTAAGAGGAAAGGCAAGGATTGGGATTTGACGCACAAAAATGAAATATAACAGCACGCTCATTCCACATTTGTCTAAATCATTTTTTGACGATTTGAGTTGTTTATATTTCCATGATCTTCCATGTATCCTCGTTTTCCTATTAAAACAAACGTAGACTTTTGACTCGTTATTATATCCCAATTTTACATCAGGTTTTTTGTTTTACTTTGAGCAGCAGATCAAGATTTTTGAAGTTCTCAAAACCGCTAAAAAAAAAGAAAAAAAGCCGAATATGGAATGAGCGTGACGATAAGACAATATTACGTTAAATCTTACTGTCCATAAATCCAGTGGTCGTATGCAGAATCCCTATGCTAGTTAACGCACAGTGATAGCCATGGGCTAATCAAAATAATATAGAAAAACTGACCACCTCCGCCATTCACACTAGAATAAATGATTTATTTATACAGTCATGCCATACTGATTGTAACAACAGTAATAAAGGAAAAAACTACATTTCTTTGAAATATGGATGACAGATGGAACCCTATTTTACAATTCTTGACTCAACTGCTCTTCACTACTTTATATAATTTAGAACAGCAAATCACACACTGCCAGTAGAAACAGGAAGGTTTCGACAAATACCTTATCAAGATAGGATTTGCCATCTCTGTTGAAAAGACATAGGTGATGAGTTCCATTACTTACTGAGCTGTGAATATTTCTGTGAAACCCGTAGACATTTCTTGCCAAGGTATTATCATTACCATCCCAATGTTATAAACTTTGTAAGCTTACTGAGAACCACTAATCCCAGGTTTTTGAGTTCACTTTCAAAATTTATCAAGATAATTATTGACCATGTTAAAACATAGACACGCACTTCAAGTACTAGTTCCAGTATCCAGTCGCCTGAAATTATTAAATACGATTTTTCATTAATCTTTACCGGTGTGTGCCCTTTATGTGTATGCTTGCGAGTGATGTAGTCATATATACATATATCGTTGATTATTTATTATAAGAAGTTTTTGTATTGCTCATATGTTTATTGTACGAAACATGAGCTTAATAAAGTTATTGTTATTGTTATTGTTGGGAAACTCCCAAAACATTTGTAATGTTCACTGGCTGTTAACGCAATACGTTTACTATCGTATGGATTATGCATACGCCAATGGTCTGTTCTGTCCTGCATTTGGATAAAAATAAACAATTTTCTATAATCACTAAAATGAGCTACGAGCACCAGAGACATTTTCTGAGGTAAATTCATGAGCATCAAAGATAATAATATATTCACTCCCTCTTGAGTATAAGGAAGTTTTGTCCGTTATTTCCTACAGATATAAGGCGGCTAAGGTGTAAACGTAGAAATTAACAATGCTTGTATTTTTGTAATGCCGAAATTTCTTCGTTTCATAGATTAGCAGCCAAACCACCATGTTCTTCATCAGTGCTTTCATGTAGTTCGTAGTCTTGCCATCATTATATTGATTTGTTTCGGTGGTAAATATTCTCCTCCCAATAGCTCTGATTAGATCTTTTAAATCGGTCATCATAAAGTAATACAGGTACGACGATGATATCGTAATATTGGAGAAGGAATTCTAATTTTGTTTTTAGCCTGGAAGTTGCACGACTGTACTGGAGTTTTATATAAAAAGACCTTATCCCCACTTGTTTAATAAGTGTTCAAAGGATGCCNNNNCCCACCCCCTCATGAAAGAAATGCTTTCGGCGCTAGTCCTTTGGGCATACGATTTCAATAAATAGGATAATAAACTCGCAAAAAATTATGTACCTTATTTATGAGGATATTGACTCAAGATTCAGATAATCAAATGCATCATGTTTCAAAGTATAAATCTGCACTAACAATTCTTTTTCGATTTGGATAGACTCTCTGATAATAATAATAATAATAATAATAATAATAATAATAATAAAAGTCTAATAGTAAGAAGAAGAATAACAAAAACAAGAAGACTAAGAATAACAGGAAGAAGAGCAAGAAGAAGAAGAAGAAGAAGAAGAAGAATAAGATTAGGAATAGGAATAGGAATAAGAACACGAATAGGAATAAGAATAAGAATAAGAGTAGGAATAAGAATAAGAATAGGAATAGGAATAAGAATAAGAATAGGAATAAGAATAACAATAGGAATAAGAATAAGACTAAGAATAGGAATAGAAATACGAATAAGAATATGAATATGAATAAGAATAAGAATAAGAATAAGAATAGGAATAGGAATAGGAATAAGAATAAGAATAGGAATAAAAATAGGAATAATAATATGAATTTGAATAGGAATAGGAATAAGAATAATAATAATAAGAAGAAGAATAGGAATAGGAATAGGAATAAGAATAATAATAAGAAGAATAGGAATAGGAATAATAATAAGAATATGAATAGGAATAATAATAAGAATAAAAATAGGAATAGGAATAAAAATAAAAATAAAAATAGAAATAGGAATAGGAACAGGAATAAGAATAAGAAAAAGAATAGGAATAAGAATAAGAATAAGAATAGGAATAGTAATAAGAATAAGACTCAGAATAAGAATAAGAATAGGAATAAGAATAGGAATAGGAATAAGAATAAGAATACGACTAAGAATAAGAAAACCTCGGGTGTTGTGCTGGACTGCTAACCTATATTTGAAGGCGAGACAGGTGATAGCTGAAATCTGGATATAATTATATATAAAAAAAAATATCCCAGCGCCTCTCCAACTGCAACCCCTATATCCAGACAGAGCTGTTGCCTCTGAACTTTTAACTACGAGCATCATAAACAACCAGCTAAGCAATTAATATCTTAAATGAGGCTCGCCATCACTTCATTGGTTTCCATTATTATGATGATGTTGATGCTGGTGGCGGAGGCTGTTCGGGCATCGAGGAAGCCGGCGTCTGCTGATTGGCTGGTGGTCTGTCACGTGTCTCAGTGTGACAAAAAGCAGGGGCGCTTCACGCCTGAGTACGAGTGTGGCACTCATCAGCCCGTATCTGGATGCTTTGAAGATAAGATTGCCAGGTAGTAGATAAAAAACAAACCAAAAAGGTGCTATCGACACGGACCTCTACATGTTTTGTTCTTGATATGGGGGTCTTCTCAGAAAGTTTTGCAGTTTCGATTCAGCGAACAAAAGAGACGGTCGAGCTAGCAAGCTGAAAAAACAGTTCATTTCAATTAAGCACAATAAAATTTAAATGAGCCTTGTTTCAACACTGATATTTTGCAAAGAATTTTCTTATACATTTTATTTTCGTTACTATAAATTTCTCATGGTCGTCACGCCTCAGCTGTCTATTCAGACATGATGATGGTACTCATTTAAAAATTGGCTAGAAATCATTTTATTAACTATGACTGTGTGAGCAAGCACCAGAAATGAAAACTGAATAAGACATTACCGGTGGGAATTTGAAAAAAAACATACAATGAATAATTACCTTTTGCATAACAAAGCGTCTCTCATTTATAATTGTATTTATTCTGATTAGTAAAGTCAGGAATAATTCTCGTATTACTGAAAATACAATGTACTTCCCTGCACCTGCCAGGTCTCTGCTTGAGCTGGGGATCACTTATTTGGCTTTCTTGCAGCCTGGTGCCGATCATAGTGGAGGAAGTCATAACATCCGTTTTCAGCTATTTGTTCTCTATGCACATGTAATATCAGCATCAGGCTTACGGAAAGCGAAATGAGTGACCCCTAGCGCAAGCAGAGCCATGTTGCAAAGACCGGCCTTTACTCTAGTCCTCTCTCTTTGTATGCAATTTGCGTTATTTCTCAGTGAGATATTTACACACACAAGCACGCACAAACGCGAGGACACACACACACACACACATACACACACATACACACACACATACACACACACAAACACACACACATACACACACACCCACACATACGCACATACACACAAACACGCACGCACACTCATATCTTCAGTCGACATTGGCGCTTCTCGCATGTGGAACGGACACCCTCAATAGGCTGCAGTGACACTACGAATGACGTTACAAGGATCACGTCAATGATAAAACAAGACTGTGGCGTTGAACTGGTCACAAGTTCGTAAACATTATGTTCCTTGTTCTCCAGGCAAGAGTTTTATATGATAAATAGGTTTGAGTTTCTTAAGTAGAAGTGGGAAAGTGGCTTGAAAAGACGTAGAAAATAGTAGAATCTTTCCCGCGTGACTTGCGATCTGAAGGCTTTGGGTGTTCAAAGAAGTGATGAAGTCTCTGTCTTGCTTAAAACTGTGGTATATCCTATGAATAATTTTCATTGTCTGTGACGGATTCACCACGTCTAGTATGTGAATATTCATGCTGAAGGCTGAAACGTGATTATATAGTAAAGGGCAACCATACTAAGTAGAAGTAGTAGCATGGTCGAGCAAGAAGAAATGGAGCCGTGCGGTTTGTTCTCATAATGTGCAGACTGCCAAGTGTCAAGTCTGAGATTGTGGATTCGACTCTCGGGCCGGGCAGTTTACGTTGTGGTGTCTTTGGGAAAAATACTCTACTCTTATTTCCATTCTCGGCTAAGGAGATTAAGACGCTGCTTTGCGGCTTCTAGCAATGACTTTGTTATAGATTTGACTTGTCATAATGTAACAGTGTTATAGGCATATTATATGTATAATACGTTAGCGTGAATAAAACGCGCAACATAACACTGTCTGACAAAGTAAAACATATAACTCGTCCATCAGGCACATAAAGGTAGATTTTCATCTTTTTTTCGATTCTTAGTGAGATGTCTCGCTGCTTTCTCTCCATTTTCTATTAAGGGCGAAATGCAGAGTCGTAATCCAGCTGTTCTTGCATTCTTTACCATTTCAATTTATCTTGATTTTTTTTTGGCAGGTTCCCGTGGTTGACCGCGGTGACCAATAAATTTTCGATTAACTCTGAAATCAATCTACACTGTGCTAATGTCGGGCACCCTGCTGTACCGGTGTCACGTGACTGTGCTGCCGACTTCCGGGTGTCCGCTCTTCTTCACCGACACCTTATTGTGTCTCAAATTAGCTGGGCAGAACGAGGTTTTACGAGATTATTTGTCGCAGTCGTTTGCTCGGAAATTGCACAGCAGCTCGCTCTGCCTCAGGCGCCATCTTTAATCCGCGCCAAATCTTGCCTCTACTGATGGCTTTACAGGTCTGGCTGAACAGGCAAGGCAAGGCAAGGCAAGGCAAGGCAAGCTAACATCTGGAAACGTCTGTCAACGTAAAAATCATTATTTTTGGTTAAAACTGCATAGTGCAAAATACAGAAAACAAAGTGCCGTTGTTACTGCTGTGGAAATCGTCCTCTCATTGTTGTTGTTGTTGATGTTGTTGCTGCTGCTGTTGGTGGTGATAATAATGGAAGCGGTGGTATTGAGGTGGTGGTGTGGGTAATGCTCCTGATGTTGATGATGAGGGACGATGATGACGATGATGATGATGAAGGTGATGATGATGACGATGTTGATGTGGTTGCATTTCTTCAGTATTAATTCATTCGTATCATTCCTATTTAAGAAGGCTTCCGTCGAAACATTTAGAGCTGCGATAATCCTTTTTAGCCTCTATTTATTTTTTCACGGTATATCGGTTTTGGAGAAGTGTTTCAAAATTTTGACTTATTTTACTATGATGATGATGATGATGATGTTGATGACATCAATGACAATGAATGTGATGGTGATGATATCAGATGTCATTGTGCTACCACATTCACAATCCTCTTGTCCAAGGCCATCAGGAGAAGATGGCAGTAATGGAACTGACTTGGCCATATACGTGGACATACCTCAATATTTTACTCCTCATAAGCTACAGATACACAATTAAATTTATGTTAAGAAGGACCTGTGGGGAAGACGCACGAAACAAAAAGTGCATATCATGTAGGGTCTCACAACGCTGTGATAAGAAAGTCCCATCACAATATTTGGCAATTCTTAAGGTTACAGCATGACAGCGAAAACATACCTCATAGTGGACCCCTCGGCTGGAGGCAGAGCTTGGGGTTTAGATCTCTACCCAATGTGTGCCCTTTATGCGTATGCTTGCGAATGGATGTAGTCATAATATCATTGATTGTTTATTATACTTTTGCAACAAAATTTTGTATTGCTCATATGTTTATTGTACGAAACATGAGCTTAATAAAGTTATTGTTATTGTTATTATTGTTGGAACCGACCAGGGCCAAGCTTTAACGATAGGGCTTTACTATGGTGGTGTTCTGTTATTGGGGAATCAGGGACCCCGCTTCCCCAAGGCAGACAGACAGACAGACAGACAGACAGACAGACAGACAGACAGACAGACAGGTAGACAGGTAGATAGATAGATAGATAGATAGATAGATAGATAGATAGATAGATAGATAGATAGAATTAATGGAAACTGGTAAAGGATGAAATTAACATAATAAAAACCATCAGCAACACCTAGGAAAGTAACACTGCCCCCCAGTGTGAAACATTAATAAATACTAACCAACCTGAAGGGCCAGTCGGAAGGGACCGTGCACAAAGAAAGATTACATTATTTTAATCTACTTTATTAATATACATAATCTCACTCCTGCTTCTTCTGTGCACATACGTTGTATATTATACTTGTGTATTATGTGTGTGCATGCTTGTGAGTGCGTGTGTGTGTGTGTGTGTGTGTGTGTATGTCTATGCATGTGTGTGTGTGTGTGTGTGTGTGTGTGTGTGTGTGTGTGTGTGTGTGTGTGTGTGTGTGTGTGTGTGTGTGTGTGTGTGTGTGTGTGTGTG
>JAWQUT010000006.1:2836200-2849927 GCA_033807755.1 Ellobium chinense
GGGGGGGGGGGCAACAAATACTGTAAGTTTGTGAACGACGAAAAATCGAAAAAAAATCTTTTTTTTTTCCAGACTGTTGCTCGGTAAGTTCTAACACAACAGACAAAACTATCATATTACACATTACATCAACTCCGACAGTAGAGCTTACTTCCAAAGAACTGCCTTGCTAAATGCAATATTACATTTTTTTTTTTTACTTTTTGCTTCTCCTGTAGATTTTTAATTTTGGTCATTGCACTCATGCGACGAAATATACCCATACATTCATCCACTCTTTAGTCCAGTGGCAGAACCCCATATTTTGAGTAAAGCTTCCAATGTCTTTTTACAATCATACTTCTTCAAAATGGCTACATGGAATCTAGCACTGTGGTAGCAATTGTTGTCTGCATGTTAATGACCAGCCTAGCACTGTGGTAGCAATTGTCTGCATGGTAATGACCAGCCTAGCACTGTGGTAGCAATTGACTGCATGTTAATGACCAGTCTAGCACTGTGGTAGCAATTGTCTGCATGTTAATGACCAGCCTAGCACTGTGGTAGCAATTGTCTGCATGTTAATGACAAGCATAGCACTGTGGTGGCAATTGTCTGCATGTTAATGACCAGCGTCTGTAAAATGGGCCGGCACCATAATGCGTCTCAGAGTAGTGAGAAGATTAATGAGTAATCTGGTTGTTGCAATAATACCAGTATTAATGAAACATTGCCTGATCCATTGCTGAGAAATTTTCAAGATTAGTTGTCAGAACAGTTTAGTGAGATTGGTTGGTTGGTTGGTTGGTTGGTTGGTTGGTTGGTTGGTTGGTTGGTTGGTTGGTTGGTTGGTCGGTTGATTGATAGTGCTTGGTCAACTCAGCGGGGTATCTCTAAAAGGTATCAGCTTTTCTTAATAAAACTTGATGGAAAGGTTTTGTCTGATTTGGAACAGAAACCGATAAATTTCGTAGTGGATCTGGATAAAGGGGCGAATTTATAAGGTAACAGAGTCGGTTCCGCTTACTCGCAATCCAGATAATCGCAGCTTTCGCCTAATCGCATGATTTTCCTCACAATAAAAATCCTATATTTCTGTATAATAAATAGGTTCATAGATGACCGCAACTTTTTCATGCTCCCGAGAAATTGCGATGGAGTAAGCAGAGTTAACTGGAATTTTCTTTAAATAAAAAAAACAAACCGTTCTTTGGTCATAAGCTGAAATGATGTCTCCTCTAAGTCCCTTATGCATAGGAGTCACGCACTTACTATTGTTTCTCTGACATGTCATTGTAAGACTAAAGCTCAGGAATGATATGATTTTTGTTTATCCAGTTTTGGTAGGTGCTGGGTTATTACCAAATTCTGGCGAAAAAAAAAAAATCTCATAGTTCTGGTTAAACGTGTTTCGAATGTCTTTCAATGCAGTGTGAACCTTTTTCTTGAGCACCGGATCCATCCTTCCACCACAGTGACCACCACTTAACGGTTTTAAATGCGGGATAGGACATCGGGGAAAGGGGGGGATTGGAGGTGAGGGGGGAGGGGAAGCGAGAGATAGGATTAACAAAAAGGGATAGTGGAAGAGAGGGGCGCGGAAAATTTTAAGCGAATTTTTTTGTTTGTTTTTGGTCTGTTAATTTGGCTAGTCGTTTGTCCATTTGCTGCTTATGTACTGTCCAATAGTAGCCACATGTCCATATTAAAATTTTGTAACATCATTGTAATGGAAATAAATCTGTGAAATGTGAAATTTGAAACAATAACAGCAACAACAACAACAACAACTACTACTACTACTACTACAACAACAACAATAACAACAACAGCAATATCAACAATATTAATAACAATAAAATGGTGGCTGCAGAGATAATAATTTATTGCCTCAAAGAGAAAAATAATAAGAGGCTTTCGGAACTTGAAATAGTAAAATCAGTTTCACCGGTACAAGTATACCGTGCCACATAATAATTACCATTATGTAGCCTGGTTGTGACTTTATGAACTTGGAAATACGATGTTCCGCCTACGAACCCTCGAAACATTTTCCTAACTGAAGTGATTTTATTGGAATTCCAATACATACAACTGATTTTTCTCTTATTTTGAAATATTTACTGTTATTCGATCAGGGGTACATGCAAAAGTGCGTCGTTCCATCGAGTTACAATAAACATCCATTTTCTGCGGCCTAGCACTGCTCGTCTCTGTTGCTCTAACGGGCTCTAACAATTTTTTTTGTGTGTGTGAAATCTTAGACAAGTGGGTAGACAAATATTGTTTCACGGCATCATCAATCTGTTCTAAGATTGATCGAATTTTACAGCAGTGGACTATTCTCCAACAGTCAAGAGGCAGCGACGAATGGGCAATCACGACTACGCTGCAAGGGAGAAGACTAGGCTTAACCCTTTCCCGTTGCGAAACAGTGGGAATAAATTCCCTTTGCGCGATATTCTCTGGGTCGGTAAGCAATGGGTCTACAATTCTACAACATTAGGGCGGTTAGAGAGACAGACATGGGCATCGTCGGGCAAAGTTGACACAGATGTCCATCAAAAATCGAATAATAATGTAAACATGAACCTGCGTTTACTATAACAAACTTCTCTGTAACGTTAACTGAGCTGCTGTCCACAGCTGGAGGAAGAGAGCGGAATTGTGCCAGCTATAAGTGGCAAAGGATCTACATGTAGGTCTACTCAAATAATCTTGATTACCATTTGAAGCATGGCCCTCGTAATATGATACGAAAAGCCACCGTTGGACTCTAATATGTTATTCAATGCCAGGCCCCTTCTCATAGTGCACTCTTCAAGAATCAGACATCTCTCATTTTTAATCAATGCCCTTAATTAAGGGGATAGATACAGAGAACTTGACGCCCCTATAGCAAAAAATGGTGTGACCTGAGAATGGGAGGGTCAAAGGTTACTATGTAACATAAATAATTGTTAAAAAGTTCCCACACTTTCTATGACGAGTTATAGAGCAACATTTAAAAAAAAAAACAACATAGAAAGCTGTGAATAATATGCCATTAAGAATGAGACTACAATCGACAGCTTTACATTACACAAGATTAACCACATGATCAGCAACCGTCATGAAAAATATATGGTATGGCACGCGTTTATGAAGTTGTGTGCAAGGGTGCGAGGATTGCCAGTTTTAGGTAAAAATGAACTCAACCGAACAGCTGCTGAGATAAGCCAACTGGTTATCAAGATAGTGATGCACTGAATCCCTGGACACTCAGACACACCAGGAAATGATAAGACACACATTACTGCGATGAAGGGATCTTGACAAGGACACCTAATCATACTAGTGACATATCACACAGCAAAACAGATCATACAGATCATCTGAAGCAACAACAAAAAGGACCGAATGAACAGATCGGCTATGACAAAGACCGGAAGGGTGGTGTACAAACATGTGACGTATTGCGTTAACCATCGTAAACACTACTAATATTTTGGGAGTTTCTCGTGGTTACCGCAGTCACTTCTCCTCCGACACCTGGGATATCGAATATTCAGTATGGCCCACTACACCAGCTGGATAAACTAAGTAGAATTTATTATGTGGCATTGAACCGAAGGGCTAGGGCCCACATGATGCTGGATCGGTAAAGGAAGAAAGAAAATATAGCTAAACGTGATTAGCTTGTTTTTTGTTTCGTTGTTGTTGTTGTTGTTGTTGTTGTTGTGTTCACTCTCTCTAATATCTACTGTATAATTTCTCTGGGGCATTGCCCCTGCAAGCTATCACACTTTCCGTTCTTGCATGAAGCTGGAAACCCCCTGAGTAAGAGAGAGCGAGTAGAATGTGAAACTTATCTACTTACGAATATTCCCATTGTTGCTAGAAATGTCAAAAGCTTAATGCCGATCGCTAGCACAACAAAGCGTCTACAAAGAGTAGCAAATTTGAGGAAAGCCCGAAATATTCCAGGGGAACTAACCTATAAAACTACAGAAGCCTGGCATTTTTGTAGTTCCTTCCCCTGTATGCTCCGCGGCTGAGCATTGGCTCTTATTCTTTTTGTTTCTCTCGGCCCTGTACTTGAAATGTGTTGTTCTACAAAGCCTGCTGTGATTTCGAAATATTTTAACAATGAAGGTCAAAGTACTTCTATTGCCATATATTTAGGGGAAAGGAAAAGGGATGGGGAAAGGGGGTATCAAGGCAGTTTTTTTCACAAAAATCTCTTTCAAAGATAGCCAACTCTCTTTCTGACATTGTCCCCAATTTTTCCTGGTTTTGACTAAGTGCTAATACATAGGCGTAACATACTTTATTTTTATATTTGTAATGCTCAAGCTGTACCTGAAACTTTGAAATTGGATGGTATATCTAGATCACAAATATTCTTACATATTCCTACACCCTGACGTTGATTCCCCAGAATGGAAGGATTTTATACATTAGCAGATTACCAGGATACACAGTCAGTGATTTGACCTACTACTAGATGCCAGAAACCAATCGGACCAGTGAGTTAATATGGTGCAGTTGGAAGTACCTCAATATTTTAATCTTCTAGTGCCCAGCCCTATTCACAATGGCATAAAAAGTCCGAGCTCCAGTTTTTGAATCACTTCTGGATCCACTATGCTGGAACAAGAATCAAAATGATGATAATAATAATAATAATGCGGTTTATAAGTCTCATATCCAGGCTAATACCCGCTCATGCGACTTCACACTATCATGGTGGGATGATGATCTTGGTTTGCTTTTTCTTTGTTCCACGAAATGTATCAGATCTGATACGCTGGACACTAGAGGGTTAATCGTCTTTAATACCAGTAAAAAAGACCCTTTTCATTATGAATCTTGGCCATAAAGTATGCTGGCATAAATCCATGCAATTATATGGTTTTGCCATACACTGCTTGCCTTCTGTTTGTCGGTGCATTACTGACCTGTGCCCTCTGTGACTCACAATGAAAATTAACGTAAGTGATGTCGAATTATTCCACTTTGCCTTCGAAATATGCAATTTGTCGCTCTGCTTTTGGTTTTCTGATCACAACTGTTAATTACGCTCCAACCGTCATTGTTTAGTCGACCTAACTGAGCATGTATAGGCTATCCTGCCTTTGGCATGACCAGTATAAGAATGAATCAATTTCAATAACCAATTTATGTAACTCTCTGTATGTATATGTGTGTGTGTGTGTGTGTGTGTGTGTGTGTGTGTGTGTGTGTGTGTGTGAGAGAGAGAGAGAGAGAGAGAGAGAGAGAGAAAGAGAAAGACTGGTAGGAGGCAGGGATGAAGGTCGGAGGGTGGTTTGCTTTGGGAAGACAGAACTGCAAACCTGAGCTGTTTCAGTAAATTCCTCTGTCCAAATCAACCCCACCAGGTCAAAGAGTCCCAGCTTTGTCATGGTTTGAGAATGAGGCTCGAACTGGCTCGAAAGCATGAATGACTGAGAAATGCTTGTAAGATATTGGTAAACAATTAGTGTTGTCATTGGAAAACAGAGCTGTGCAGAAAACAAAAAGTGGGTCAAGACAGGCTTCCCACATAATTAAACAAACTAGACCACTAGCCTAGTTTTTGGCCGCGAGGAAAGCTTTTTTTTTTTTTCAACTGTTCGGAATGTCCAAGTGGCAAGGAATTAAACTAAATCAAAAAGCAATAAATGTACATGTATGATGGCATTTATGTATATAAATGGCAACATAGGTTAGACGACATTCAGGAACCCTTCTGCCCCAACCATTTCTCAAATCGCTGGGCCGCCCACGGGTCATCGCTTTCACTGACATACTCCATTGAAAGAGCCAGTCAGGAAACTGTCATCAGCTTATTTAAATATCTTGACATTTTAACGGAACAGTTCCGAATCAAACTACATTGTGAATGTCCGGGAATGTTTTTTACTTCATAGGCTTTCCACGCACTTCGCCTGATCTTACCTGTTCATCTAGGCGGGCAGATACATCACTCAACGTTTATTACATCCAAATGATTTGAAAACACTTAGAGAAGGACAGATTCGTTCGTTCATTGCACAACCCGCTTATCTTGAGGGATTAACATCGTTCTGTTTCAGACCCTGCGATAATTTGACAAGTTCCGTGTACAGAATCTGCTTTAGCTCTAAATGTAAAACAGATTGGGCGGAAAGACTGATGACGTCAATGTACTGTAAATATATATTTATCCCACGGTAGCGGAAAAATATAGCGCACATTACATATTGCCTCCATTGATAGAAAGGGGGAAAAATGAAACTCATATTAAAAGGGCGTTTTTCAGCTGTGTCATTGGATATTAATACGACATCTTGCAACTATGTCACCAAAGTGAGGAATCTCACTAACTCGAATTCCGAGAAACGAGTACATGCATTTGAGAGTTTGATTTGTTTAACTTCATGAGCAAAATTTAATATACAGTGTGGCCCAAACACACTCACAACAAATTTACTTAGTTCAAAATCCAATAATTTCAATATTTAAAAAGAAATCAGGGAAATCAGGATACAATTTTGCGCACAGTAATCGACAGATATAAATCTGTTTCAAGTGTTAGTAAAATATGAATGAGATATGTAATATTGTATGGCATTGTAAACCAATCTCCCTACAAAGTGAATAAAAAGTCGTATTTTCATTTTTTTAATCTTTGTTGCACGTTTTCTTGATCCTATGAACAACAGATCTAAGCCACGTTTTGTCCCAACAAACTAAACCGAAGCAAAAAATAAGACTAAAAACATAGGCTAATATCTTTTTTTTTTTTTTAATCAGAAGATTAAATGCAAATTTCACATCAAGTTCATCACGTGCATTATTTGTATGATCGTATTGTCAGGAAATGCCAAACACACAACCCACCTCTGCCATAACTGTCCCTAAGAGATCCGAATTAGAAAATGAACGCCCTAGTCACATGGGAGACACGACGTAAACAATCCTAAATTTTGAGATGTAACGGTATACACTGCCTTCACTCTTATCACAGTGCACAAACCTGCATTCATCTAAACCCGTGCGTCGCTTTACTTTCAAATTTTCTTTTGGGATCCTTTTTCCCTTTTTTCATGAAATAGGCCAGTGCTTTATGGGTGTTTAGTGTGGTTAAATCACTTTTGAGGAAATGTCCTTAACCCATTTTCCTGGGGAAAGTTTCAAGGTAGCGCCCCGCTTCCTGGATCATGACGTCAGCGTCTCTTTAACCCTGTCACATGATATGGTAATAATAACAGCATTGGGTTATGTACCGCTGTATTGGAATACTGTTCAAGCATTTGTCGCGCTCGATTGAAGGCCATTTTTAGTAGGACAAGAACAGACAGACAGACAGACAGACAGACAGACAGACAGACAGACAGACAGACAGACAGACTGAGCTCACCGCAACCACTTTTAGGAAATCTGTCAGAATAAACTTCTTTTGTAGTTAAGTCCGTAGACATCACTGACCCTCAGTAAGCCCTATTTTTTTTCCACGATGAGCCCCCCCTCCCCCCCTCTTCTTCGCCCAACGACAAATGGGGCTCCCGTAAGCGTACGAAAAGCCACGTGATAAGGATTCCAATGTTATCGTTACCTCCAATTTCTCCCCTTCCACCCATTCCCCTTCCAAACCCCAGCGTCCCAGCGTCTCAGTACTGATCATAAATGATTTGAACATGATAGTTTTGAGTTCACATTGTGACTGACTAATTATATTTGTAACACCTGATCTGCGAGTTTCGGCGGGGGAAGAGGTTGGAGTTGTGTACGCATGGCAGAAATTTGTTCATAATGTCCACTGGATCATCTATTTATTAACCAACCTCTGTGCACTAAAAATCACTGAAGTTTTCAGAGCCCTCGCACGTGTCTTCTTTACCTTCTAAAACAAAAACAAAGAAACAAGGCGACACTGACTCAAGGCATGTCGCTGGCTTGCGTTTTATCCGAACCCTGAACCTGGGCCCGCCTTGAAACTCAGCACGTTGCTCTTACGTCTTAAAAGAATAAAGAAGTGCACCCTTGCTTGGGATGGTTATTATGTTTCTTCACCAGTACTGAAACACTGTCCAGTCGAAAGAATTGAGGGTTGGGGGTGGGGAGTGGGGTGGGAGGAGGAGAGAGTGCAGAGGCGATGGAGCAGTGGAGGGGCGAAATCCAGAGAGGGTACTGGTTACTTATTTTATATAAGTTGGCCGGATAGTTCAAATTCCACCTTTGTTCAAGTTCCATCTTTGTATTTCTTAAAAATGGAGACGACACTATGTATGTACATTTGTGTATCTTTATTGTTCATGATGATATACTGTTTAATCTGTCGTGTCGGTCCCACTATTTATCAAATGTGATTTTGACCGCTCATCTACTGTCTAGTACGGTCCGGGCATAAACTTGTTCAACTTAGTGTTAGCCACTGAATTCGAATGCTTCACAAACTTCACATTATGTAATCGAACGTTGGGTGCTCAACTGTCTGCTTTCACTTATGCCATCATGTCGCCTTAAGATAGCTGACCGCTCAATGGTGAAATTTGCATGTTAGAGATCCTGGAAATTTGCTACCAGTGTACGTGCTTTGCAGATCTATTAACGGTCATTCTTTAAAAAAAAAAAATTCAGCTTTGCAAATATCTGGAGACATTCGGTTTTGAACGATCGACATAATATGGAAACAAAAATGCGAACATCAGTCAATGTCCAACTTTGAATACACCTCAGTCATGCCACATATTTATCTTACCTGTGGGAAAGATGTTCGAAAAGAGAAACATGTTCAAAGTTTATGTCATTTAAAACAGATGAGAGTCTAAAAATAGCACTGCGTAGCAGATGGGTAATGAACCCATTGAATCCCGCCTGCATAAAAGTATGTAACACAGGTTCTGCAGAATTTACGAGGCAGTATCGTAACATTTAAAAACGTTAAATGAGCAGTTCGACCACTAATAACTGAATCATTATTCTGAAATTCAAAATTGAACTCTAGCAACATGCTGTACATCCAGATAGAAGAGAAATTAAAAGGTACGATCAACAGAAGGAGAAACACTGGCCCCGAGGCCTGGCAGAGCAGTCGAGGCTGTATGGAACAGCACTGCAGTGCATCCGAAACGCGCAGTTTTCTTCATACAGGCCACTGGTCTCCTGATTTAGCAGCAGTCTGACACGAAGAACGCAGGAGAAATGAAGAGGAAACAACAATAAGGAGCAGACAGAGAAATGCGCAATACAGAGAGAGATTTTTGTTTCACTGTTGTATCGGGTTTTCGACCGTACTAGCTGCGAAACAGCTTGTGGAAAAGATTTAACGACCCTCCCCGCTCAAATCTCTTTTTAACAAAAGTACTGGGATTAATGCGCCCGTTTTAAAATACTGTACCATGATGAAAAGAGGTTCTCTCTTATTTCAAAGACTTCCACTTCCCAGTCAAGTCTGACTCCTGTAATCTATGCATTTCCCCATATGATCTGGGAATAAAGTTAAGGCTTTGTATGACTAAACCAGTTGATGTCAAGTGGGATTATCTGAGTACAGCAGAACCTGGGCTTCGTTGGCTGATTCGCAGGCGTTACCCACGTGAAACCCACAAGCTCTTCAATATCCTTAGTTTTCCCTCACCTGTTCCGCCTTTAAGGGACATCAAATTTTCTGGGTCCCTTTTTGACCTATATTATGGACGTGCCGGCTGGCTTAAGGTCTGCGTGCAGGCATCCCTCACCTGACACCGGTAATGGGCTGGCACAAAGATGTGATGTTAACAGCTAAGTGATTAACCCCACAGTCTAAAGACTTTTGTTTTTTAATTTAAAAAACGGGAGGCTCTACACTTTCCCAGAGGTTGTAATAACACGGTGTGCAACTTATCACCGTAAAGGAGTGGGGTATCCATGAAAACTGCACATCGAAAGTGCTGAATTGTGCGTTTTGCTTCCGTTATGCTAATTCATATTAGTATAATGTCATTTGCAACAACAACAGTTAGCTGACACCAGATTTCATCCATGTTTGTCATATATACCTATGTGCAGGGTCCTGTTGGGCTTTTCTGCTTATTTACGAGGAAGAAACAACACACGGTGATGTCAAATGACGTAACTTTGTCTAACGTCTAAACAGAAATTTCAGAAATGTCCACATAGAACCCTGCACATAGATATCTAATCGGGTTCGTGCCCGAAATAATTAAAATCTTAATTTCATAAACCAGGTTGTATATGTATTTGGTCGATGTTATCATACCAAAACCAAGGCTAGAACATGAAAATCTGGTTTTTCTACGACCCACAATAATGGAGAAGTAAGGAACAGTACCCTGGTAAGTCCACTTTTAGAAACCGTGTGTTTATTTCATCACTTCAGCCGAGCAATTGCGTTTAACAAAAAGGTTCAAATTTCGGAAGGATTTCCATATATGGGTCATGCTATAAACATTTAAAGGAAAACGAAGTTTCAACGACCATCTTTCTTTCTTTGTGTAATCCCCACACAAACTGCAAGCCCGTCTTTTTTGTACCAGCCCGATGAAAATAATACCTTGTTAGTATGTTTATTGGTATGGGTCAGAAGCATGTTGTAGAACGGTCCACGTATGGAAATCCTTCCCAAATTTCAATAACATAAACATTAAGCGATCATGAACATTACCAAGCTATTCATATCACATACTGTAACAGCTTAAATAAATAAAATGGGGCAGCTAAATTCAGGTCAAAAGCTACAAACAATCCATTGCCACAAGCTTAGCGTGTCCCTTTTCCACACGTAATAAGAAAAGTTGAGAATTAAATAAAAATACTCATATGTTATTCCAAGCCACTACACACAGTGCTGTGAACCCCTTGACAGTACTTTTAAAGCTAAACAACAGAACACTGTACACATCTTTATAGTGGGGAATCTAAGTAACACACAACGATATGAACATGTTTACGGTAAGAGTGAATAAACAATACACAGCACTGAAAACATCTTTAAAATACTAGAACCTAAACAACACCCATTATTATAAAACTCTTTCAGTATTATAACCTAAAACACACACACACGACTGCAAACATATTTAGAATGATAGAGCCTAAATCACACACAGCACTATAAACTTCTATCATGTTTTACAACCTAAACAGTGCACTTCACGGCAAACATATTTACAGTCCTAGAGTCTAAACAACACACAGCTAGTTGCTCGACTATCGTAAGCGGAATGTTTTGCAATATTGAAACACGATGGTTGAACACACGAGGGGCAGCACAATACTGTAAAAGCCTTCATGATATTCGAGCTTAATGAACACTATAAACACGTTAACAGTATTTGAATAAAAGCAATACTGTTAACATGTTTACACTGTTCGATCTTACACATAGCAAAATACTGCAAACAACTTTTCATCATTCGGGACCAAATAAATTTTAAGCTCTTTCACAATATTGACCCTAAATAACACGCAAACTAATCGTAATTCAATTACTTTACAATACTGAACACGCATATAATATTGCAATAAGTCCTCTCTAAAAGCGGAACCAGACTGCATATGGACTTTCACAGACAATATGGAACATCAACTGACTTATGGCCAAAAAAAGAAAAAGTGTACGACATGCGATCTTTAAGCCCCCGGACTCCTCCTATAAAATCGTGTGGGTATAAAATTCGTCCATTATCTTCAAAGGAGTCCGGCTGACAGTCAGCACACTAATTCCAGTGCTGCTGCAAAACCTAGAACTAAGAAACATCCCTGGAAGTCTCGATGTATCAGCTTGTCAAGCACCATCTGCGATCACGGCTTTATCTCATCTACAAAGTCAAATCTCACCCTTTCTGTTGAATTTTCACCACTGGAGAGTGACAAAATCACACCGAGCAAGATCTGTCAAATATGGAAGGTGGGGGACAATGGTTATGTTGTCTGAGGCCAAAACTTTGCTTAGCTCTAAAGAAGGAGTGCGATGGTACATTCTCATGGTGCAACAATCAATCACTGTTGTGCTCCTTAGTATGATGCGAAACCACTTCAGATCCCACAGTGAAATCAGCATTGACCTTCTGACCTGCATACTGTTCCATGCGACTACTTTCTCTTCCCAGTGATGAACATTCAGCTGAAGGCAAGGACATTTGAGATAATAGAAGAGATGTCAGAGAAATCCCAGATGATGCTTGCAATGTTGCAGCATGAGGACCACCAGGAGTGCTCTTAGGCTTAGGACGCGATGCTGACTTCCAAATGGACAACTTCGAAGTTAATAGAGATAATGTGATATCTAGAATAAATCCTCAGGCTTTCATAGGCATAGACAGAGGATTTTAGGATCGCACTTCGTACAGGGCCAGCTTAAATATTTGGAACAGATTCCACGTTGGCTCCTGACACGATACAATAATATAAAGCTATCGAAGAAGAAAATGTGCCCAATTCGCTGTCAAGTCTACACTTCAAGTCAAGTCTTAAATCCGGCATGAAGATACCTCATGACCCAGTTTTGTGCCTTCTGGTGATTAATAGCCTAAACCATAAAAGTCTGTTATAGTTGAAAGGGTCAAAATATGCTGTCGAATCATTGCTGAATTTTTAACCCCTGTTTCCCAACCGCTCCACTTCAACCTCCCCCCCCCCCCCCCCCNCCCGACACACACAAATGGTCTGCATGTAGTCGTGGATTGTGGTGTGTCACTGTCTATGTATATACATGATTCATATGCATACGAAAAAAGCAAGTAAGACTATAATCGACGGTAACAAACACCAATATAATCAGCTGGGTTTCGTTGGTTCACTGAAAATACAGACCAAGCCTGCGTGGCTTGAACTCTTGCCATCTACAGAAATTATACCAGAACCGCTCACCCTCAACAAAAAGGTTAAGATTTGGCAGCTTGGGATAAAAGCGGAGAAAAATACTTTATACACTGGACCCATCAAATGTCTTGTGAAAAGAATTGTTACAGAGATGATCACTCTTTAAGATCAATACCTCAGTCCACCCGGAAACACATTTCTTTACACTGTTTTATTATGCTGTAATATTTCCTTCCTGAAATTTGCTGAATAGGCTTTGGCAAGCAAAGTTACACATTTTTTTCCCTCTCAGTAGTGTTGCTCTTAAGCCATAAATTTCACTGTGAACTAGACATGTGAAGTAGGTTTTGTTTCTTTACGTAGGGAACTGCAACGCTTATATTCATCAATTATTATCTTACCTGTCTGTTGATTTCCTGTTATATAATGCAGACAAATGATCAATCAAAATGTCAATCGATCAGTCAGTGGATTAGGCATATTCTGTCAAGACTATGGGCAGTAAGACGCTCTCCATCAAAACAGCGGTCTATTGTATTTCTTTCATTACATTTTAGCGAGAAATGACAAGGAAAAAAGATAGTTCAAGAGCAGCTGAACAACAAAAAAATTGACAAAAAATGTAAAAAGATGAATTTTTCAGGAAACATTACTAGGATATTCCTCATTACATATCCGATGAGCCCCCAGATTCGCCGGCCGGGGCTTTGCATAATTAACGATCAAACTGTTAGCATTTAGATATAAAAGACAGAAGCTTGGATCCGAGACAATTGGTTAGCTAGACCATGGATAAAATTTCAACCTTAACCATACATTTCTAATAATTCATCACCTCGGTTTACAAGTGCTGCACGTCAGACTGGCTTTCCCCGGCCGTGCTTGGGTTATAAGTTATGGGCAAGTATAGGATTAAAGGTATAGGGGTAGATATTTGCGTTATACCCCCCCCCCCCCCC
>JAWQUT010000006.1:2849934-2878552 GCA_033807755.1 Ellobium chinense
AAAAAAAAAAAATTAACACTGGTTTGTTGTTTTTTTTACTTTAAACCGGGTACATTTTCCTTTCACCTGATCATTTCTGAGGAAAAACCGCTGGACTGTCGAGATCTTTAAACTGCATGCGCTTCCATTACTTGTGCCGCCTGACGTCATAAAGCAAGAAAAACTAGCAGACAATTGGTGCAGACGCAGGTGCAAACCGTCTGGAAATTGTCTAGTAGACCATCTCATATTCTGACGTCACGCACAAGATTAATGGCGGCGAGCACAGGGTGACAGTCCCGACATTCTGACGGTGTTTTCTCAGAAACTGTCGGGAGAAAAGGAATATATACACGGTTTAGATTTTATGAAAAAAAATAATGTGGACTTTAATTAGGCTGTAAGGCAAATGACTACCAGAGTTCCTTTAAGAGCGAGCTCAGGGAGGAGAAAGGGTTCCTAGACATTGTCCGCTAACTCTCCCAAAGTGCTTTCTCTTGCCTAACCCTGCCCCTAAGCATACGGATTGTGGATCTTGACGTAAAGTCTCTCTAGTTCATCACGTTCAACACAGAACTATTGAGACATATATTTCATTCATTCACTTGTTCGTTCGTCCATTCGTTCAGTCATTGTGTCAACTGGAGCAACCAACATATATAAACTGAGATGAATTTAAAGCACTACACCTCGCAATAAATAAATAATAGCAAACGTTCGTTCAAACCAGACATACTGATCCACTCGCTCTGAAAGCGTAAAATCATCGGAATGTTAATTCCAGCAAAACTGCAATTGTCAGTTTTAGACATAAACTAAGCAAACCTCGATAGCTTGGGGTCTCACAGCCCGCAGGGACCCTAACAAAATTTCAGAATGTATATAAAAGGCCTAAATAATTTTGCAGTCACTCAAGGTCCTATTTTGGTAGATATCTTTGTAAGACTATTTGGTGTAATTGTTTAATGAGAGTATCCAAGCTTTAAATAGCTAAGGGCTCTACCAAGTCCAACTCTAACTTAGGACCTTACCAAGTTTAGATCCGACACTGAGAACTGCACTATCAAACCCCAAATTTAATCAGTAGTTTGGAGATGGGAAACGACTCTAATCAAAAAGAAAAAATACATTTATTTTAATCACCCTACAGGTAAAATAATTTTTAAAAAAACAGGCTCACCCAATTTAGAGCGACCCTTGATCTTTGAAGATGAGGCATACGATAAACAAAACCATATCAAGCTACTGAATAGCTAAGTCCGATTCATTTCGTTTTGATTTTAGTTCCACTTCAGGAAAGTTTTTTTAGGCCAAGGAGACTCAATGCCACTGCAATTCAGAAGAATTTTCCAGCAGCAGTCTGGACTGACACGATGAACAGATAGTTATTACTGATAAAAATAATCACAAGAATCGTTATGACTAAGAAGTTATGAGGGGCCTGCAAATGCAGACGGATATCAAAGATGAACACAAATGTGTGGAGACAATTTCAGAATAGTTTGTTGTCCCATGAACTGTAAAGTCTTCTTTCCGGCGTTCTTACGGGACAGTCTACTCCTGCAAGGCCACTGGCCTAAATCTTCATGCCAGTGATAAACCAAGGCATATGCTGAGTCCTGATACATGGCGAAGTCTGAGACACCGTAAACTGTCTCATGCCTGACAAAACAGTGAGCTTCGCTTAATCGCGATTCCTCGGGAGCATGGAAGAAGTTGTAATAAGAAGAATTTAGATGTCTGAAAAATGCTGCAAAGAGGCTGAGATTGCCTTTAAGCAGACTGCGATTTGTCGATGCCAACTGTATTTGCATTTTCGATGAGCTGAAATTTCGCTCTCCGCACTGCATGAAGTCAAATTTCAAGGAATGGAAATTTGTATCAGTGCAGCTTCCTGATTTTGGTTGTCCACTGCAACCAGCGGCAAACCTGACTTTAGGTCAAGAGTCTCCCCTCAATGTCCATTCAGTAGCAAAAGATGTATTCATAGATGATCACAACGCTAGAGATGTCGAGTACATTGAGTCCTATTTGAGCAAAACATCAGTGTGCAGAATGGGTACAGAAGCGATCCTCCCGTCTCTCGCTTGATGGACGTTACTGCAACTCGGGTACCCAACGCTTTAGTCAGGGGCGGCCCACATTCATACACTCGCAGTGGGAGGGAACCTCTATGGGTGAGAAGCTGACAGGAGGTCCTACGACAGGCTTGGTGGCATTGTAGACGAGCACCCAGTGCGCTCGATACTGCTCAACACACTCTCCTTGGCTGCAGGTGCTACCTTGTCTGTGACCAGAGCAAAAAAAAAAAACAACCCGTGTAATTGAAGCACACAAACAAAAGATAAGCCAGTATTTCAGACTAGTGCTCGACTCGCCGATTAAAATTTGGGTGCATGAGTCACCAATTTTTGTTTTGCCTTTGCTACTGAACACTGATATAACCTCCTTGCCCCAGCCCTTGCCTTTATGACTAGACGTCTAAATTTTGGTTTCAAGCTTTGCCTTTGAATAAACAGATATTTTGATTCCAACTCCAGGAATTATTTTCATCCTAAAGATGTGAATTGTATAACATCACATCATGCGTGCATAGATAAGAACATTTTAAGACATATTTTCGAAGGTATCTTTGTAACCAACGCCTCAAAACAGTCATATAACAAGAATAATACTTATGTAACGCCTTTCCACCCACAGATCTTAGGCGCTGTATAAGAACTGAATCAAATAGCGGGCTTATTCAGAAACATAACAAGCGCACAATACAATGACCACTTCATTCTTGGCTAACAGAAAAAATAAAAAAAGATACTCATCATGCATTCACACACTTTTGTCAACTTTCTGTCAAAGCTCGATAATTCACACAAGTCATTCTGTGTTATTAATATACGTGTCATGCGTTCATATGTTCGCGCCAACTTCATTGTCAAGGCTAGAAAATAATAAAAGGCCATTTGTATGGTAAGTATGTTCGTCGTGCACTCATACAGTTTTGCCAACTTCAGCGTCACGGCTAGAAAAAAATCACGGAATTCATCTGTGATTAGTACAGATATATCTACAGACTTCAATGTAATATTTTGTAACATTACCGGCATTTCCCGATAGGTATAAACTGGAAGGCGGTGCTGAGGTGAACAACTCGATACACCTGGCCGCGAATTGTCACATTGGGTGGTGTGACATATTCCATCACACTGAAATGAAAAGAAAGGATTATTATTGTGATGACGGCATAAAACATTTGGACCCAATACAAGAACTCTGTCATTGCTATTCAGCCTAGCCGCCTCTTGCAAAAAAATAATAAAATATTAACTTGCATTTCTCGACATAAATATAAAGATGTTTCGTGTCATATCATATCTCTTGGGTGTCTTAAATCTAAGGTTCTTACTTCAAACTCATAAAAACTGAGCATTTTTCTCTTGCTTGATAGGCAAAAGCTGTGAATACTAACATTTAGATGACCTAAGGCAAACAAACATTGACAAAAGCTCCCGCGCAGGAGCTATAAATATTCGTATGACTTCTTCCTTTTCCGAAAGATGAAAATTTAGCTGAAGAGAAGGGCGCTTGAGATGCTAAAGAAGATATAGGCTGAAGTCACAGACCGACTAACACATATAACCCTCCAGAAATGGTCATGTGCCTGGCAGCGGTTCTAGGATCATTGTAATGACTATCACTAGGCCTAAATTCGACTCTAAATTTGTTTGAGTTTATTTGAATTCTTATGGGCACAATCTAGAAACATTTGGATCGCACGTCGCTAAACCAAACTTGCTTACGTTTCGCAGCAGCCGGAAGTTGATGGCCGAAAAGTCTGTCGATCACTGCTAATACTGGGGTCTACTGGGTTGGCGCCGCTGCTGACGGTTGTGCCCGAAGTTCTGGATCCTGGAATTGAAGCTGTGCCACTGTTCAGTGTGGAGGAGCCGGTATTTGTCATATCTGAGAGTAAATGTTAGACCAAAATAATGTATGTAGGCCAACGTGTATCTTAAGACAAAGGTATTCATGTATGGACCAGCATGAGGCCCCCGAGCCGACTCGTTTGAGACAATTAATGACGTGGCTGGGATCGTTTCCTCCCTTCTCTAACTGCAGACTAGCAATTATGAAAATAAGAATACTGCACACAGAAGTTAAACCTCGGATTTAATATCGTCGCTCGGACTTTTCATTTCAGGCTGGAGACAAAGTTTTTTGTGATTTTTTTTGTGCGACAGAAATAAAGAGGAAAGGGGTCACTACCAATGTAGGATCCGTTACCTTCACTACGTTGCAACTAGGTTACAATTACGAGAGTTTGAGCTCGCAACATTGAAGGCGTCAAACCCAAAATTCTTGAACTGTTCAGATTTCCGGATTTTTCATTCCTAGCGAAGCCAGTTTTTTTAAATAATAATATATATACGTTACTTCTTATTCTTAGAGACTTTCCGAGCAGTCCGGGACACATTCTGAAGAAGACTACACTATTGTCAGTGTCAAAATGTACATGTTGGGAGTGGTAAGAGGAGATGCAGACAGAAGCACAATGAGACGATGGCCGAAAGAAGTTTCCATCAGTTGACGACAGACACTTTAAATAGACAGACTATATTGTGCAGATTTGGAAAGACAACTGAGCAACTGCAGAGGATTTCGCTGTGCAGTAATGTTGTTTCCGGTGTGCCATAAACGAACAAGGCAAACAAGCAGTAGGGCGGAAGGCGCCTTGTTTTTCAATGTCTGCGCAAGGAAGACATTTCACAGCCAATAATCTAATATCGTTTCTCTCTCAACAGACTTTTGCCTGAATATTAGTCACTGTGAGTTAACTACGTCCTCCCTTTCGCATCAGCCTAGCTTATATCCACTCACACTAATACAGACATTCCATCTTAATATTGCGTATAGTCAAGGCTATGTCAATGGCCTTACGTTTATTCACTCTTCTAAAGAAGTCGGCAATGAAGTTTATAGTCCCTGTCATTGTCACTTACACACGGTGTAAAATAACTGCGTGAAGGATAAATTCTGAATGGAGAAAAACTTAACAGGTCAGGGTCACTCAGCTGAAATATGGACATTACGCAAAATGACGTTACATATTTAACCATGCGGGTGACAAAATAAAAACGACCAGCAAAGAAAACACTGGCTAGATTGCTCTCTTGGCAGAAATTTGATCAATTTCAAAACGGTATAATAAGACTGGACATTCTACATAATCGTCTTATTAAAGAAAAATATCCATAGCCTTGTTCTGACGCTCCCTTGCGGAATTAAACGAACTTATGAATAGGCCTGGCCTCTGTAGTGTAGAACCAATTCGTCTACCAATTCGGTAAACCAGTCAATTAATATTTGCTGGCCTGTTTTCTGTCCATGTGGACGATAATTTAAATCCTATATTTTACTTTGATAGGCTGAATATACAATACAAAACATGATGATATCGTTGCATGGCTGCTGAAGTCAGTGCAATCACTCACAAAGAAATACAGTACCAGCCAACAAAACTGTTCTGTCATCCATGGCATCAATGATTCATTTATGACCTTCCTGCATGTGCTGAAAACTGAGTGTTTATCTTCTTTCGCTAGAGGGCGGAAGGTACTATTGTGATAGGGTTTTTCTTTAGGCCGATGTCCCGTCTTGTTACTCTATAATATTTGGTAATTCTTAATAAACGGCATGATAAGAATATGGGAAATACCAGCGTAATCTTCATCACAAATAAGTTCGTTGTTGATGGGATAACAATTGTAAAGACTTCATACACTTGACAACTTTGTCGATCCATCATATTCAGTGAATTCAGGTATGTGATTTGTGAGGTCTTTGGAAATCCTTTGAAATCATTTTGCTCATAATAAGGAAGATGAGCTCGACGACGATCTCAAACCACGCAAGTGGAGAGCCAGTTCCGGCAAAACTTGCGCAAGTGGAGAGCCTAGTCAACTTTTTGAGTCTGTTAAGTCTCTTTTAGAGATTTCAAACCCAACTGAACTCACCTGGTGACGTGACGTAGTTCTCCGGAGGGGTTTGACTGAAAAGACCGGGATAAAACATGACGATGAGCTCTTCCATGGGCGTCACGCGGCGCACACAGCGGGCACACTCACGGTTGCACGACCACCAGTTGTCGTGATTGGCTACTGAGCAGGAAATCAAAAATAGCAGGGCACTCACAGGGTTTAGCCAGCCTGAAAACAAATCAAGATGAAGCAGTATGAAGCAGATTCTATTGATAAAGGCCTCAGTCTAGAGCCGAAACGTTTAAAAGTAATTTTCGGTCTCATTTCTTGACTAGATTTTTAATAAATTCCTGGAACTAAGGTTGAGCTTTTAATTTTTTTCAGTATTAAAAGGTGAAGCAGTCAGATTTCCTTCTGCACACTTGTTCATTCATTCACTCTGCTTCCATGATCTCTCTCTCTCTCTCTCTCTCTCTCTCTCTCTCTCTCTCTCTCTCTTTTTTTTTTTCTCTTTATTTGGTACAAATTACAGTGGAACTTGGTAACATCCATTGTTTAGACCAAGTTACTCAGGATGTGTTGTCAGACATTTAGTGTTACCCAGAATTTGATGTTTAATAGTTACGGCAAACTCCCTCACTCACCTGATGATAACCAAATACACGTACATAGTTAACCTAAGGCGAAAACGAATACATAGATTCTATCAGACTCTGAAGATGGTACCAGGGGCCTTTAGGTGGGTGTTCCAGTTTTAAGAAAACAAAAGGTGGAGAAATATACAATGTGTGATAAAGCTTTCTCTGACATTAAACATATCCGACGTAAATACGGTAGATTTATTTCATTTCATTTCTTTTTTCAGAAAGTGATTTGATTACGTAGCTCTTACAGACATTTCATGCCCCGTATACGAAATAATTTAACCCACTTACCAAAAACGTTAACAACAAGGATTTTCCATCATGATTTTCCTTTATTCATCCTCTCATTTCTTCATTGACGGCTTGGATAACAAACTGCAACCCAGTATAACATGCTGCTAATGCAAAAACCTGTAAAAGTACTAAGATTTGGCTGACAGCTAAATCTAACATGAATTGGAGAGAAGACTGTCTGAGTCGGAATGTTTCGGTGGGCTCGTGATATCAGCCAAGGCGCATCTATTCTGCCATTTGTTTTTGTTGTTTTTTTCTCATTTTTGTCTTTTATAAACCTATGCGCAAATTTAATCATATTATACATCATGATATCCTTAAACCTCCCGAATGCATTCTACAAAGTATGTACATGTAGTTTAGTACAGCTTTTAGTTCATTGTGCGAGAAATGTGATAAAGAAAAGTCGAATCGAAAGCGTAAACACATATTATTATTAATCTCGTGTATTGCCGCCTTCAAGCTAGCCCAATCTATGTTGCTAGTAGCTCAAAGGATTGTTTGGAGGACACTGAAGACTGAAAAAAATATATGGAAACTGAAGAGCCTTATTATATAACCCTTTTCACAAAGATATTACGTCTTCTAAAAGCAGCATTCAATACGAGTGAGACTATAATGATGGCCAGGAAGTACCTGTTGAGAGTCACACACAGCAAACCTCTCTGAATCAACGTTTCGTAAGCACATTGCCGACATTTTCAATAATTTTAAACAACGTGCATTTGGCGTAGCGTAAACAAAGCAAAAACAAAAAACATGTATGTACTACACAAGTTAAGTAGGGTCTTTTATCTTTGACATTATATCACTCCTGCCAAGTATGCTGGCATCTCTTACATGTAACTGCCTGCTGCCTTTGTAAAATCCATTTCTTCTAAACTACGGTGTCTCAGTCAAAAAGTCCCACACCACTTTTGTACATTTTTCGTAGAAAGATAATCCAGTCATCGTTCATTCCTTTCTTGCGTTGACGATAAAGGGACAAAAATATTCAGAAATGCACAGACTTTTTCCAGCCATTTATTTTGTGTATCTTGAAACTCGAAAAAATGTATCCAGTATGAATTATTATACTGATAAAGAGGTTTATATTTTTCGTATCCAGAACAAAAACCAGCTTATCTGACTTCACATTATTATAACTTCAACAGGCGAAGTCACTCGGATACTTTTGCAACTCTCTGGTATGCACACAGTACCAGCTATCAATTCATAGCGCTGATTATGAGCATTCAAATGTCTTTCACTATACAGCCTGGTGTCATTCAACAGACGGATGCATTGTGGAAAATGTGAATGAATAAGCTTTCTCAAGGAATTTACAACATCCCTATGATCAGGAATCGAAATAAAACTTTTAATCTTGTGTTCAAGTCCATACCCATTCTGCATTCTAAGTCCATGTCCATGTTCATGAATGTTACTTTTTCCGTTTCAATTCAGATAGCCTGGGGCAATTTAAAGAGGAATTTGTCCGACTTAATTTGTACACACCGTTAACACCAGCTAGGTTATGGGTTAACTGTCACTTGATGATCGTCACTCCAAATAATCTGCAGTTCAGAGGTCGTCAAAACCGGTGGTTAAGAAAAAGTTAACTTGTTTTTAGTTTTAATGACTTCAGCAAATGCAATCTTATGCAGCTGAAATTTGATAAACATTAGCAGATGGATATTGTTTTGTCAGTGCTACAGGTTCAGATATCAAAGTGTTATGATTGTGTTAAACATATGTCAAATATGTCCTGTGTACTTCCAACGAACGGCACATCATTTTTTTTTTCTATTTTGCCATAATAAATAATACAGCATCAAGATTTAACACAGTGAAACTTTGCAACAATTATAGACTATGCTGTCTTTTAATGTGTGCTTAAAAATGTACGGTTCTCTCTTTTTAACTCCTGAACTTAGAGGACTTTGTAGGTTTTTGTTGCTGTTGTTGTTGTTGTTGTTGTTGTTGTTGTTGTTGTTGTTGTTGTTGTTGGCGAGGACAAAATACAATGAATACCATGACCAATAAGTGCGCACATAGTTTCCTCATGCTGAGGTGACATCCGGAGACAAAAATGTCGCTTTATGGCCAGTGTGTCATGCAAATCAAAACAATACTGCTTCGTACACAAACTAATGCAATAAGTTTGTTAAAAATGAAAATGAAAAATTATGACTGTAATAAATTCTTTGCGAGAGAATCACAATTTTATTTTTTCTATTTGACAAATTAGTCTTTTACATTTGCATTCACTGAAATCGGGCACAGTTACAGCGAACAAGAAGATTAATCTTGAAGTCCTTCACTGATGTGTAGAAAAGGATGTTGAATAATGCTAAGTTATAGTCTACATCATTCATTTGGACGTTAAAGTCATGTTCCATAATGAAGATCGTATGCAGATACATAATATGGCGGTAAGAGTAACATCCTGTTCAGAATTCAAGCTGGTACTGAAGATTTCGGGATTGTTATAGGTACTTTAAAATGAAGGTTGTGAAATTGTTATTTAATAATAATTATATCTTATCTATCAAAGGAGAAAGACAAAGAAAAAAAAATGTACCTGATCTCAGTTTTCTCCGTGCCATAAGGCCTACAGATTTTTATGTTTAAAGACCGTATGTCCAGTTCTCTAAAATGTTTCAAAATTTCAAACAAAATGAGCTTTGCGCTAGTCTTTTGGGCATACTCGTTTAATAAACGCGAAATATTACGTTATTTCTTCAGATATCAACAGTGGGAATTCGGTGAACTGTAGATCATGAATTTTCTAAATATACACCAGGAAGTATTCCTTTCAGATCCTTGCTGCAGATTTATCAATTTAAAATAAAGCTGAGTTTACTGCCGGAATAATTCACATTAACGATGGTGCCCTGGAAGTCTTCGTAGTTGCTATCAGTAGTTAGCGCGTAGAGAGCGAAAGGTTGCGCATTAATAAATTCTTCCTGCTGCCTTTGAATAATGACAGTGATACCAACCCACTCTGGCCTAATCTGTCGTACGGCAGGGCACAAACGTTCTTTCGTGAACGGCAGCAGTAAACCACCCTGATCCATCATCGAGTGTAAACATTTTAACGAGGATGAGTCACAAAGTTTATGAGTAATTACGACGTTAATTCTTATAACGAGGTCGGAGGTCCAGGGTCACAAAAGAATGTGGCCCTTCTATGTTCCTCGCTTTATTGTATTATGACATGGTGTGTCAAGTGCAAATATGCTAACCACAGTTAGGCGGAATAATATACTCATCCATGGATAATTCCATGAAAAGTGCCGGCTGGCCAGAGTCTTCTTTCAAGATTTACAAAGTACACTGCTTCGCTTGTTTTGAATGGAAGTGCATAGACCATATCATTTTCAACGCATTCTTTGTCTTTTTGTTACCTTTTTGAAGATGATTGGGGGGAATTTAAAAGTGAAATACACAGATCTAATAAGCATGAGGTTAGACTACATTGACAGTAGTGAGATTAGATGCGTTCCGCTTTACGATTTTAATACAAATTCTTAAATAAAAGAGAGACTTCGCGAGTCAAATCCCAGTGCTTATTTCAAATAGTAAATGAGGGGAAAAAATCCACCGCATATTCGCAAGTTTTTGGGAGCCTGGAAATAGTGCCGATTACGAGAAGTAGCGTTTTTTCTAGACTATTTTTCCTGAAAAATGATGGAACAGTTAAGTGTAAGCAGAGATGATTGTGATTCGGTCGTAACAAACTCAGTGTTAGGGATAACAAGCAACAATTTATTATTCATCTGGCATACTGCTTAGACTTTTATCGTGAAAGCCCTTTCCTCACTTCCTTCCCTACCTCCAATTTGTCCTAAATTCTATTAACTTGTAAAATTATCATTCTGATTTGCCTTCATCTGGTCGAATGATATTTTTTTTAATGTGTTTGAATGAATTAAATTTTTCTTATTATTCTTTAGTGTCCGACAGTTGACCATGATAGAAGTTAGTCTCGTCTGGGTCGCGTACAGGACCGTTCGCTGGAGGTCATCGTTAGTCCTGTACATGTTACTTTGCAGCGAATCTCCGTTGGGCCAGATCCCCAAATTCTATCTGAGGCAGGTGGAACATTCGTTGGGCAAGGCTTGGTCCAGTAGATCAAATTTCTGGCTATGAACAACATATCACAGCCATGATCGCTTGTCAAAGGAACGTAGATCGGCTACCTATTCTGGGACTATTTGATATTTTAATCAACTGTCAAACATTGCTCACTAATCTATCATTTTTAAAAAATGATATATACAAAAAAAAAAAAAATTCGTGGCAGGAGAGTGGCCCTTTCCAGCTCTGGGCTCTGATGCCTTTTTATCACACCAGACCTACTGATCAAGCTCTCGCTAATGAAGAAAAGGAAAAAACACTGTGGATGGATCATAGCAGCTTTCTGTCCCTGTTAATGTTGTTGTTGTTGTTGTTGTTGTTGTTGTTGTTGTTGTTGTTGTTGTTGTTGCTGCTGCTGCTGCTGCTGCTCCTTGGGCTGCTGCTGTCATTATTACAGATGTTGAGCCTGGCGGAGAAAAAAGTAGTTTCCTTCTCAGCTTCAACGTGAAGACGAAAGCCCATCTGTTAAACTCGATGACAAGCCTCAGATTGCTGCAATGACTCCTTGCCCGAAGAATGGGGTAGCGTATACGAAATCCCATCCGGTACAGAAGTTTGTTAATGTTCAAAACTGCTAGGTATGCTGACACAGTAATGCACTTTCGCACTAGCTAATTTACTTTACGTACAGGTGTTTGCAATAATCTGGTCGGCTTTGCCAACCAATTTCCCGGTTGGTGACGCAAATCCAAGTCCAGACATATTTTTTCACACTGTTTAGGCCTACATCGTTAATATCTTTCTCGCACAATGGCAACGTCCTCATATTCCGCCCACTCAGTCAGCATCTCCTTTTCTGTTTCTCGTTCCTCTCCTTCTCTCCTTCCTTTATCCTTTCTCTGTCCTCCTCTCTCTCTTTCCCTTTCTCTCTTTTCTCTGGTTCCCCTTTCTTTTTCCTTTCTGTCTCCTTTTCTCTCTCTCCCTTTATATTTTGCTTTCTCTTCCCTTTCTTCCCTTTCCCTTTCCTTTTTAGCGCTTTCTCTTGTTCTCTCCTTCCCTTTCCTTTTCCTTCCTCTCTCCTTCTCTCTTCCCTTTTCTTTGTCCTCTTTCTCTCTCCTTTTCTCTTTTCCCCTTCCCTTTCCCTTTCTCTCTTCTTCCCTTTCCTTTTTTCTTTCTCTCTCATTTCCTCTCTTTTCTTTTCCTTTTTCCCTTCTCTCTCATTTTTTCTCTTTCCTTTCCTCTTTCACTCTCATTTTTCTTTCCGTCCCTTTCCTTTTCATGTTTCCCCCTTCTCTTTTCCATTTGCTTGTTTATTTCTCTCTCCTTTCTCCTCTTACCCTTTCCTTTTTCATTCTTTCTCCCTTTCTCTCCTTCCCTTTCCTTTACCTTTCTCTCCTTTTCTCTCTCTTTCCTTTTTCCTTTCTCTCTCCTTCTCTCTTTCCCTATCATTTTCCTTTTCTTTCTCCTTTTCTCTCTTTTCCTTTCCCCTTTCCCCCCCTCTCTCTCTCTCTCTCTCTCCCTCTCTCTCTCTCTCTCTCTCTCTCTCGCTCTCTCTCTCTGGCCCTTTCTGTCCATGATTAAACTCTTTAAGTGCATCGTAGTTTCTGACAGAGTTACACAAGCACAAAGTGTGAAGCCAAATTATAAAGTAATAGATGTACATGATAATGTGTATAAGTCAGCATCCAACTTACAACAAAAATGAAATGAATGTACGCTTAGCCTATACCGCATATTTAGGGCTTCAACGTGATGTTTTAGCTCTATACCTGTCTCTCACAGTAGACAGAAATGATAACCTCGCAACTTTCAACATGTAAACTGTTTGTAGAGATGTGATCAGTTACTCTCTAACCCAGATGGGCTGTACTTACAGTATTATAAGAGCAAATCGTTATATATAATATTATTTCTATAGCAATTATATTAACCCCTTCACTGCCTATGCCCAAAAAATGTGTGAGTCCATGTTGACTTGTCAGAGGGTTACAAGGAAAGATACGGAAAAAACTTCATTATTAATACACTTCACTTTGTTTACTAGTTTTTATACTACTTTGCTTATGAATCTCCATCAATGCATCGCCTGTTCTTTAGAAAGTACACTGAGTTTATGGAGATTTAGAATACTTGTTATTTTTATAATTTGATTTAATGAATTAATGTGTGATCCTTCAAGGGATTAAGGGGATTATGCAAGGAAAAAAAGAGGCAAACGTCAACTCAGTCGAAATAACAGGTTCTTTATTCATTATAGTAGCAACACCTTGACAGCGTAAGCAAAAAAATGAAAATTGATATATAATCTCTGTATGTAATGGTTGCAGAAGCTTAGTTGGTCAAAACAAAATTGGACTATCAGTGTCAATAGTAGCAGAATATAAAATCTGTCCTTTGTTTAGATTGTGCAGAAATAATCGTATAACATGAAACCACACCGCAGAAGTGGTGAAATTCAGTCTTGTAAAAAAAAAAAAATATATTGCAGGCGGTGTTTCCGAATGGCTCCAGTGAATTTCATTTGTGCAGGCCTGTGATCTGCAAAAAGAAGGCCAAATTTTAACCCCTTTTCATGTAATTTAAAATTGTGAAAAATCTAAATAAAATAAACAGTATATAATTTGAGCACAGTGGTGGCACCAGACCTGCAGACTAGCCTTGGCCATCTCGGAACGTTCCTGTGGTTCAAGGAGAAATATTTATTAAATAGCTCAAAGAGGCTTTTACAATTTGGCTCCTGCAGCTTCAAGAAAAAACTGCTGTTTCCTACCATAGACCTGCAATATCAACATTACTGCTCTACCAAGCCAAGAAATTTTGTAAGGTCTTGATCGGAGTTTAACAGCGACAAATCCTTGTAAAAATCTTCCAGTTGTGGCGGTTTTGGGTAAGTAAAATAAGAGTTTGCATCGTAGATTATCGGATAGTATAAGTCTTAACACACCAAGATCTAATTCTTTTGGAGTCATGCTCATCTGTTGGAATCACTGATCTTAATATCTAAATCTAAATGAGTTGACTGTTGAGTTCAGATTGGAGATATCTGTTCAGCATTTCTCTATTACTTTCCCCCATTCCCCATCCAACACACCTTTCTAAAGTCCCCATTCCACTTCCCCCTTTCTGTAACAAGCCATCATTTAACAGTGTGTAACAAAAATCTGTCCAGTCTATGAATCCCAATTTCTCTCCACATGACCATTGCACACCACTTTTGGTTGATTTATGTAGCCCTTATCCATGTCCTCCTCCTTTGCCCCCTCCCCCACCCAAGCTCTCTCCCCACTCCTAATGCAAAACTAGTCTATCCGTCGGCCTCCGTTGGACTTATTCTAACACTCTCAGTAATGATTACCAATTTTTGTACCAACACATCTCCCACTCTCCAGCTATGATGAAATGCTTACTCTGCTTAACCTGTAGTGGAATTTGCTTCTCTTCCCTCACCTCTTTGACACTGACCATTACATCTTTATCCAGTGAAGAATATATCATGAGCAACTAACCTAAAAACAACACAATCAATTAGTGTGTTGTGTTGTGAAGTTCTTCTTCTCCCTTATCCCTTCCCCCCACCACATACATACACTTACTACAGCGCATCGCCTCATAAACGTTCTGGATTCCCCTTTACCCCATTTCGCTTGTACCCTTGTTTCTGCCCTTTCCCCTGACGGTATACAGCACACACAAACACACACCCACACATGTAGAAACTGACTATTGATGTAATGTGGTCCAAGTAAGAAAAAAAAATAAGACTGCATACTAACTAATCAAATTCCAGTTTATTCAGTCAGCAACCATACTTTAGAACTTTCTTGTGTTCTTGCTTGTCACCCCATATCACTTAGATGCACAGTTTAATTGTTTATTTACTGGTTTCTCCTTCCAACACTTTTCATTATTCTTTTAAAATAATAGGAAGGCCATGCTCACTTCCAGGTGTTGGAAGATCTCAAATTGTGTGGGCTTATAATTTCATATAGTTTTAGGGACTGCAAATCACCAAAATTGGTGAATTAGCCACACTGTCACACTAGAAAATGTCTGAAATTGACTTTAATAATACTCTCAGTGCTGGTAATGGGTTGTGTAAATGTTCAGCATTTTTGCTTTTGTTTTTCCCACTGTCGCACAGTAGTCTAATCTGTACCCACATCTTTATAACAGGTTGTCCAGATGTTTTGTAAGGAGTGTTTGGGCAAGACATGCAACACACCTGCAGCTTCAGAAACTGAAAGTGTGGAGGAAAGAACACGAGGCAGTATGGACCTGCTCCATTTAAAGGTAAGATATTTGAAAGATTTATTGAAGTTGATAATGCCATTTAAATCTCTCAGTCTTGTCAATGAGTGAACCAACGCATGTAATATCTTGCCCAGCACTGTTGAATGTCCTAGCCAAGTGTCTTTAAGTTCATTTAAAAATATTTAAACAACATTTTGTCTACTGAGATTGCAGGAGCCTAACTGGTCAAAAAGAATTGGACTATCAGAGTCAGTAGTATTTGAGTATAAAATCTGGAAATAATCGTATAACATGAAAAATTCAGCCTTGTTATCTGCAAAATAACTGGCTTTCCGTGCATTTACCCGTTTAAGAAACGGGTCACCACAGAGGTTTTCAGAACAAGATAGATTTTTGTGGGTTAATAAAAGAAACGTTATACTATAGATCTAATGCGATTAGGCTCTTATGTGGCCGTCGCGCCATTTTAAAAGTCTGCAATTTCGCCACGAGTTTCACTGGTTTGTTTTTTTTTTGCTTTGTTTGTTCATTGGCTCTATATTTTCATATTATGTAACTCCAGTCCGCTTTAAGTGTAAGCGAGCGTTGGAACTGTTGAACGGTACGCGTGACAATATGACTCGTATGGATCCGCTAAATATAAAGGATAGTCCTTACAAGTGGGGTGNGGGGGGGGGTGGTTGTTCTTTAAATTATTATATCCAAACGTCATCCTATCACTTGCCAAATATCCAAAGAGGCGCAATCACAAATAGGAACTCATATTTTGTGAAGTCTTGACAGTCATAATGTCATAAATAACATCAGAGGTCATAAATATGAACTTATAGCTTTCCTTATTAAGATAATGTTTTTTTACATATAGTTGTACTATATAAAAATCCAACTCAGCGCTGCTGCCAAAACATCATCAGCTTTACACTGCCAGATTTACAAATATTTGCCGAGAGAGTGTTAAGATGTTTTAATTAAAGGAAGTTATTACTTTATATCACAATCGAAAGTGATACGAGAATTTTTGGGTAAGATATGAAGATTATTGATTTTAAGGTTAAATTTGCATGCTGTTGAATTTAATGTCTAATTCTGCGAATGTTTTGGAACCCCAGTGATGTTTTGGTAATTGCAAGCTTCTGGATTTCCTAATCTTGATTCTCAGTGCTTGATTCTCAATTTTCCGACATAGACACAAAAGCTCCGTCGGCTTTTACTTAGGGTAAATAGGCATAAAAGAAAAAAAAATCCGCATAGATTCTTTGAGACCAGACAAGGCATCTATGCATGAAATTTGCAGTTTGCACGGCAAAGTCACAATTTTTCCTTGGAATAATTTTGCTAACATCCCAATGCCAATGACAAATTGCATTAGGATTTTTCTGTTTCATCGAACCAATACTTACGTTATTAACAAATATAATGTAAGAATGTGACATCTAAAGAACTGAAGTTGTATCATGTGCTGAATCCTAATTCTTCATATGCATAACAACTGAGAAAAAAAAGTTTAATATTTGAATTAAGCATCCATAAGTCTTCAAGGTAATAAAGTAATTGTGAACGATTTAAGTAAATATGTAAGAAACTATGCGTCGTAGATTCCACCGGTATATGAACCAACTTTTTTGCTCACTTTTCACTCGAACGTTGGTAAAATTTGAAACAAAAAATGACCGAAATATTACTTTCCTCTATATATTATTGTACAAACAATTCCTCCCGACTTATGAACCAAAAGTTTTATTGGTTGAAAACTACCAAAGTTTTAACAATTTTTGTCGTAAGAAATACTACTGCCTACCGCGCAGGCCAGTTATTCCACATTATTGTCACACTGCCTTGCAATTCTTCAGATCTGAAACCTAAGCCACATAGACACTAGGAAATGCTAACAAAATAGTAAGTTTCTACATAATTTTATTGCTCCGTACAGTTACCTCTTCTTAAAACTAGAGAAATGATTATGTGGTGTTAACTTTTTTTGTCCCCTAAGAGAAAAAAAGACAAACTGATTTTTCCGTCAGTTTAAGTTTAATTTCGGGATTCGAGGAAAAATGCTTCCTGCCAGTTTGCCTTAAATCCAGTAAGATTATTGAGCAAGCCTTTGAAACTGCTCTTAAAACAGCAACTCACTGCTCAATCGGTCCAGCTATGACTTCGGTTCTTTTGAATAAAAAGAGGCTAGATAATTTTGGTGACTTGTTATATCTTAACACATTCTCTATCAATTATTTAGGCTTCTTTATTAGGATCTACAATTCCCCAGCTATTTTCATTTAGTTATGAAAGATGCCACTTCAGCCACCAGAGGTTGTTCAGTGTCTAGTATTTTATCAGATCTAAGAGTATGCAAACTACACAAGACTGAATAGTCCCGATAACAGCAGAAAGAAACATACAGTGAAGCACTGAAGTGTCAGGGGGTATCAAATCTTTTTTACTGAAGAAATTTATTATTACCAACTTTTTTAATGCAGTTTTTTTTATTAAATACCGAGTGTCAACCGAACTATTCTGACTACTTCCACTGAGTCTCCATTTTAACATATATAATTTTCAAGATTTAGAGAGATGTAGCCTTTCGTAGCATAACATATATACAGATAAATAAATAGGACACTAAAACTTCAGATCTGATGAACTCACGAGAAAGTAAAGCATACTGTCCAAGACTTTGTGTGCATTAATTTATTTTTTAAAAATTCGTACTATCTATGATGTGCCAAGATGGGCGCAAAAAAAATTCTTTTAAAAAATTAGAAGGCATACGAAAATTAAAATTTAAATGCATTTAAAACGCAGTTTTCGAACATATGATTTCATCAAAATGATAAATATTTCACATCGCTATAAACAGAGTCAGAATAAATTATTTCTGATTTCCGTCAGATTAGTGACTATCATAGCTTGTTTGGTGTATACCTAATAACAAAAATTGTATATGGTGTTTAAACATGTCGTAAATGTCCCCCTCTCAGTTCTAAGCACGTGTAGACTCGACGTTTAAATCTGCCTGTAATTGTAATATCTCATTATTTAGCGATTTTTTAAATTACTTCCTCCACAATAGGGAAGTCCTCAAACTTCTTCCGGTAAATCACAGAAATAACATCGGTTACAATTTCCGCCCTTTTGTTGAATTAATTTTGTAAGAGGCAACGCAGCATACATGTTATACTAATCTTAATTTACAACAGTTAGAGTAATCAAAAATTTCCTTCACATTTAGTCCTCATCTGACAAAATTCCAAGCTTTGGGGACCATTTTCAAGTCGTCGAGGCTGCATTTTCTTGCTATAAAAGAATTATATTAAGATCAAAAGATGCATTACTGCAAATTCATAAGCATCTTCCCTGTTTGTGTGTTTAGCCAATAAACTCAGGATCTAAAGACACTTTATACACATTTGAATGCGTGTACATTTTAAACCTCAATACCCTGTTGTTGTTGTTGTTGTTGTTGTTGTTGTTGTTGTTGTTGTTGTTGTTGTATTTCATGAATTTTTGTCAGAGAATGTTTACGAAATTGTCAACGTCACTTCTGTATATGTGCTTTGCACAAAATATTTTCTTGGTAGAAATTAATCATCTTTCGGGCATGATCTAAAGACAAATTACAGCTCTAGATTCACTTTCTATGATCTACTGACAAATTCCAATTCAAAATCCACTTCCGTTAATCGAAAGACCAATTTGAGTTCTAACTCCACCTCCTATACTCGAAAGACAAATTTGAGTTCAAACTCCACTTCCTATAATCGAAAGACAAATTTGAGTTCTAACTCCACTCCTATGGTCAAAAGACCAAATCCGAGTTCCCATGATCGAAAGACAATTTCGAGCTATAAATCCACCTCTTATCATTGAAAGACAAATTCAGGCTCTAAATCAAGTATCCTGCACACCCAACGGACTCCTCAGAGAGGTCACCGGAACCTGGAATAACTTTCCTCAGCTCCAGACAAAAAAAATCTTCTTCCTTCAATGAGAGGCATTTGAACTTTGTTAACCAAGGCCGCAGGTGGACATAAGGAATATTGATTTCACAGATTTCTTTTTTTTTTAAATCGAAGCTTTTGTCGTAAGTACTGCTAAAATTGGTCGTAATGGTTGTAAAAGTAATTTATTTCATTAGAAAAATTATAATAAATGTTTCTTCGTATTTTTCACACAAGGGCATGTTTTTTTTCAAAATCAATTTTAAGTGAATAGTTGTTTTTGATCGACGGTATAACTATAAGAATGGGAAGCTTTCAGAGAATACACGTCTAAATAGTTTACTATTTTACTAACACTGTACTGTATGCTAAGATATAGGTCTCAATAAATCTTCTAAATGGGTATTGCTTATTTGTAAGTTTTGCGTCTTTAAAAATTTTCAGCCGCTATAATTCCCTATTAAAATAATTTGAAAAAAAAACAACATCTGTATGAATAAACAAATACGTGTACTTTTATTCAGATCTGCTTACTTGGACAATTTCCAAGTCTTCCACATCCCGCCATTTAAATTAAAATATCATGAGGATACATGAACATACGCTACCATCATTTCACAACCTCTATGAGTGTTTGCTGTTTAATGTAGTCTATGCCACAAAATTATAATGTCAACGGACCTCATGATTTCGATAATATATTTTTTATCAGTCGACCTTTTGATCATCTCCCTCCGCGAATCACTTATAAACATCTTGTTTGAAATTTCAGGGGGAAAAAAGAACAAAACATTATTGGGTTGGTTTTTATTTCACCTTAAATCCTTTCGCAATATTTTTTTCAAATAATTTCCAGTTTATATGGACTTCTCTCGCTTAAAGATATGAGCGGGATTAATCTTCATACTTTACACTAGGGCAGCTATATCTAATAAGCTTTCCTGGCCTGCTGTAATGCGCAATGAGCTAATTATAGCTCCCCTCAAGTAGGACAAAGCAGAGATCAGTATGAATGTCGGATGACAGTAACATGATCATGAAAAGGGTTCACTAGACAGCGAACCCATTCTGGCTGATGAAACTTACTGTATATGTATCATAACTTCCATTCATATTTAACCCATAAATCATCTGTCAGTATCTTGCTATTTATTGCATTCAGCTTCTTTTTATACGCTATTTATTTATTCTAATATGTAAATAGTCTATGCACAGAATGTGTAAAAAACAAAAGATAGGCAACAACGACCACAACAACAACAACAACAACAACAACAAAATTTAAAGAATATCCCAGCTATCTACAGCAGGGAAAGCTGAATGTCGATCATGTGCTTGAGTTAACTAATGATGGCGTCTCACATACATATTAAAATATAAAGTAATTGAATTGTTGATATTGCAGAATGGAAGATGTTTTGTCTAAGCCAGCGTGGAGTAAAACACACTAGATCTATATTTTATAACTAAGGCTTTTAAACACTATCAGCCAGTGCAACATTCCTGTTAAAATTTAATTGATTTCGTTTCATGTAGTTTGTTTTTTTTTGTTGTTTTTTTTAAGGGTGGGGAACAGGGATAAAATTTTGTAATTGCAAGTTACGGGAGTGTTGCAGGAAGGTGCCAATCTTGGCAAATCAGTTTTACTGCATGTTATCTGCTACACATTATCAACTTTCGCTTACAATCCATAGTGAAAGCGAAGGACAAAAAACGCGCATTTTGTTTTTCACTAGTCTGATAAAAGATTACATGATCGAGCAATACGAGCAATAACAGTGTCGTAAGTAGAAGACTGTCATATTTATTTATTTATTTATGTACATGTATTATTTTTAAGAAATGTGATTTTCATACCACGGCGTTTTAGAGAGAATCATTGGTAAACAATGCGTAAAATTTCTATCGCCAAGACTAACAGTCAGCGCCGAAGGCAAAGAGTGAGGAAGAGCATAATTTAATGATGGCGGATAGGCCACCCTCTTTTAGTATTCATATAGTGCATAGATATTGTTATCAGTTTCATGAATTCAGGACAATCAAGGATTTAGACTAGACCTATGTCAATTTCATAATAACATTTTTCTTTTTTGCAGAAATATCAAGATGCACAGTCATACAAGTGTATTTCTCTTCCATGCACTAATAATCCAGAGAAGAAAAAACAATTGATTCTGTATTAGCTTTTCATCGTAATGTGTGAAAAGATGAGGTGAGGGAAAAATGGGAACGCACCTGAACAAATAATATTTGATTCAGATCTATGTCACAAAAATGAGGTTTATGTAGAATTGAACAAAAATGTTTGGTAGCACACGGAAGGTCATGACTAAAAAAATATATATATATATATATCGCTGTGTGTTTGGAGGAGGGAATTTGCTTTCTTCTTTCAACATTTGAGCGTTATTGGCATGTCTATATTTCACTCAGACGTATGCAGAGGCATATAATCATGTTTATTTTCATCTGGAATGCAGATACCAACATTGTAAGCAACATTTTTAAATTAAAAAGACCCTGTTTGTGGTAAACGACGATGTTTTAAGTTGATTTTGCGTAATTACATAATTTTCTGGACCTGCTGATACATTCCTCTCGTCCTGGACATTCTGATCGCATTTGATTCCGTATTGCCTTCATATTATTGTCGACTTTATCTTATTTATCCATTAAATTTCTTTGCAGAGAACTTGTTACAGAAGACGACTGACCGTCCATAAATATTCTAAAGGTAGATATTATAAGGTATAGAATAGATAGTGGTGTCAACTATCGAACAGATTTCATTTATCCTAATATTACTGATAATAATAACTTTGATAATAAGAGTTGTTGTTTTTTCAACCTTTTTCTTTTTTTTTTTTTGATAATGTACGTCAGTCAGACACTCTCATGTATCCTTTGATTACGGGCCATATAGCAGGACATGCAGAGTTCACGTACCTGACAGTGAGAACATCTTCCGCTGCCAGCTCATCCGGCCAGCTGCGTCAGCGCCAGTAGTTAGCACTTCTCCGAAGTCCCTGGCTGTCAATATCCAGGCACGGCATGACCATTCCGCTAATCCCTGGACAGGCCAGCTGGTTTAACGATCCCACGATCTGCTGGGACGGGTTTTGTAACAACCTGCTTCGTTTGCTCGGAGTGTAGTTTTTATGCCCTTCTGAGCGCCCTCGCGGATGAAGCTTGTCAATCTCCTGGCCTTGGAAAGACACGAAACTGACGTCTGGCCGGATCTCTTCGAGTCCTGGGCTGACCTCAAGGCCGTCCTCGGGGAAATCCAGTTCCAGGGTCAAGGAAAGGAAGTGCAGTGCAGAGAAAGGCAGAGCGTATCGTTGTTTAGTTTAACAGGTGCATTCTGGTCCAGCCTGGCGGTGTTTCTTGTGTTCTGAGATTCCCTTTAGGTGGACGGTCAGTCTTTTAGCTACTGCTATTGTTAAGATGACAACTTGTATTATAATTGACAACAGCTTGGATGTTGTTGCTCCTAGGAAAGACTATTGTGACAAAGTCTTGTCCTTTTACACATTTGCTTGGACAAATCGGATTTAGTGCTTTTAAAAAAAATCTCAGTCCATACCAACAGGACCTTATAAATGCTGGAATACTGAGCAGTAGAGATATGCATGCATTTAAATACTAACCCCTGCGGCATAAACAATAAAATAGATGCGTTTTATCCAGAGGTGTAAATGTGTCTGCATTGCCCGACTAGGACTGGCTGAAACAGCAGACATTTGCCTTTTTATTCCTGCATTATTCATGGTGAGAGCTTAAGTATGGTGTCGTCTGACGCCGTTCGTGAATGGGACTTGCTGCGGCGTACGGTAGGTCACGTGTGGAAGGCGGGCTGACTTAAGACATGATTAGTCGCCGCTCGGTGTCACCGGCGCTGCCCGCGTCAATTGACGTTGAATTCGTCATTCGCGGAAGGAAAAACGTTGTGGCTGTGAAAGCAGGCAAGACCAGGATTTCCTTCATTAACCTCTGTCCCCAGAGACAACTCGATCACTTTCGGCCCGCATCAGACGTTTATTATGGCTTTGGGATAGACGTTTAGCTTTAATTTTAATTTATTAGGTCTGCATGACAGAAGGAAAGGGATACTTAGAACATGATTATGGTATACTGACCTACTGTTTATAGTGGACTATTAAACATTGGACAGTGTTTCATCCTCAGGAAACAAGTGATACGGAAGTCTCAAATTAACTTTTAAGTGGTTTTTATCCTTTTAGAATTTAGCGTGCCTAGAGACGAACTTCCGCTAGCGGAAGTTTCTGTACATGTTCGAAGCATCAAAATGATTTTCTGGGTCATGACCCCATGTATAACATTGGGAAGTGGAGACGAAGAGCCATGCAGTTTGGGGTCACTGGAGCTCGTCGGAAGAAAAAATGGGGAGTTTTAAGGAAATGTGTATCCAGTGTTAATGACCTGCGCTCACGAATGATTCTGTTCTATTGGCTAAAAGCCTAAATTAATAAACACTTTTACTTTGAACCTTGAACTTGAACTTGCTTCTTGGCGAGTGTCTGGCATGTATATCTCAGTCATTTTTGGATAACCTGACTTTTCGTTGTGAGAAAAAAATTTCACCAGATATGTTGGAGATAAACCCAACTCATTTCCGTCAGATCCTTTCATGTGACCCATTTTGATTGTCACCGACATACCTGTCGTTTTTATGGGGAAAGGCAGTACGTGCCAAAATCCCAACTTTGTAGCAGAGACAAATTTTTTTTTTAATCGCATCAAACTTCATTACATCAATTAATTAGTAGCGTAAAAGGTTATCTATCTCTGAAATTGGAAAGTTACGAGAAATTTATCCAGACAGTGAGATGGAGAGTATTAATTAGGCTCTTTAAAAAAGGGTATCAATGTGTGAATTTGACCTGCTTTGGCGTATACGATATATTCACGTCAAAATGGCAAAAATGTCATCTTTCCACTCATCCTCTGACAAAATGGCGGACATCTTAGTTTAAACCAAAGTGAAAAGCCTGTTGAATTATTCATGTCTAACAATTAGCCTAATATTATAATAGTCCATTACCCTCTGAAAAACAAACACAACAACACAACAAAAAAAACGCAACGCGTTAATTTTATTTAGAGTCTACCTTGATTTTAGAAATTATGCACTTTTTATGTCTTGACGCATTATTTATGTAATTGAATCGTATCACCGGGAAGAAAACAGTGATCAAGTGTGACCCAGGCCTTTGCTATAGGTAGACAACAAAGCGGAAACTCCTCTCCTCAACAAATAGGTCATCGCGTACGCCCGCGACAGCTTGTCTTTTTGAGCCTTTTTTGCTGTGTTTTGTTTTGTTTTGAAAAGTTGTATGTTCATTTATCATACAATCCTCACTCTTATCGTCCATGTTGAAAACGTCGTATATCACATATATGAGGTTTAGAGAGAAGACGATAAATGCGTGCTGCAAATATCGTAAATGTTGATAGATGCAGGATCGATTATACTAATTTTATAAGCTTTTGGAGACCTAATTACACACAAAATTGATTGTTAATATCCTTTATTTTTATCTCGCACATGAATTCTCAAAGCCTTCATCAGAACTAGCCTATACATCTGAAAAAAATGGCATCAAAATTTGCGCTTGATCAATCGTTCATTGCAATCAAAATATACGTAAGCACGGACGATTTTGTATAAGTGTGTATGTGTTTCTATGTACGCGTGGGTGCGTGCGTAGATGCAGACGTGCATGCATGTGTGTACGTGTATGTGTATATGTATGTGTATGTGTGTGTGTGTGTGCGTGTGTGTGTGTGCGTCTGTGTGTGTGTGTTTTGTGTGTGTGTGTGTGTGTGTGTGTGCGTGCAAGAGTGAGTGCGTGCATGTGTGTGTGCGTCTGTGTGTGTGTGCGTGTCTGTGTGTGTGTCTGTGTGTCTGTGTGTGCATGCATGAGTGCCTGTGTACGTGCGCGCGCGCGTGTGTGTGTGTGTGTGTGTCTGTGTGTGTGTGTGTGTGTGTGTGTGTGTGTGTGTGTGTGTGTGTGTGTGCGTGTGCGTGTGTGTGTGTGTGTATGTTTGTGTGTGTGAAGAGGTTGTTTGTTTGACTTATTCCGTAATGCTTATCTGGTTTCCGTACATGAGTTATCTAGTCGGAAAATTCGACATCACCATTAATGTCACTTACTGGCTAAAAAAACAACCGGAGTACGCACTTCCTGTTGGAAAAATGAAACCTATCATGACGAGTTATCATAGTAACTGACAAGGATGTACTGTTATGTTTTGTTAGATCTACACTAAAATATTCCCGTATCAAAATTTATGATCCAAGACTCAATGACTGTGCCGGAAAGTTAATGTAGGATGAAAACTTCCCAGAAGTAAAGTGATGGTTACCCGATTAACACAGAGCTGTTCTTCCGGCTTGAAAGAATTAAAATTATCCATGGGTTAAATTGCCGCCCGGAAATCTTATTTCCGGAAGTCAAGTAATAACCTTACGAGGACCGATGCGGCGGGAGTGTTTCCGTCTAGCCAGGAAAAGTTGTAATTTGAACGTTCACACGCACGGTGAGTCGACAGCGACGACATAGCGACATAGCCTACGGAGAGAATGTTGCGCGGGAGAGAATGCTGCACGCCAATTCGTCTGGCTCAGCAAATTTTCATAACAGGCCCATTAAATGTTATCTGGATATGGTGCAAACAGATAAAACATGACTCGTTTATATAGATGTACAACGTCGTATTTCACACACAAATAAACATACGAGGTTTAAAGAGAACAGAAAAAAACGGACTTTTATAAGTAAATCCTTTTATTATCACGAAATGGCCTCATAAAATTCTCAAGTTCTCACGTCTTATATAATATCCACGTGTGTGTTCATCAATATATAGCCGTGTCATTAAACTAGGTCTGGAAATGGGGTAAATACAGCCAGCGGTGCATCCATGCGCGGCCTGAGGATGTTAGGAGGTCATTTCTAGCCGATGAAATAAAGTCTTCAGACTTTACTGGTTCAAACGGGGAGGAAAGACTGTTCATCCATCTTCGGCCCTCAGCCTGGAATAGTCCGAAAATATAGAGTTGCCTGACGGAGCATAGTTTAGCTGCTTCGTAACAGCCACCATGTCGAAAGTGGCGGTTTGTTGTTGTTTTTTTCTAGCTCAGTACTCAGAAATAGCATAACATCATTAAGAATATTTCTTCTGCTAATCCTTTCTTCCTCTTCTACGATCCAGTTCTTTCTTTTACAATGGGGTTCGCATGCGTCCAGTTTCTTCGCGTGTATGGCTCCAGATTCGGAGGACCGACTTATTCGAGTGTTCTCTTTAGAAAGTTGCTGTCCAGTGGCTCTGAAACAGAACGCCTCAGTTGCTGTCCAGGCTGCGAAGTTCCTCTCCCGAGGTTGGGGTTTGGAGCTTTCCATCTCCCAGAAAGCTGCTCTACTGGGCTGCAGTGAGGTTCTTCTTTCGGCATTGCCGAATCCAATGATGGATCTTACTCTTCCGGTCTGAAGATTTACCACCTGTAGAATATAGGGAGGGGGGAGGGAGACAGTTAGTTCTTTGGCGCCAGCTTCTCGCTATTTGCGAGTGTCTGAAAGAATTGGGAGCATCCACGACAAAGACTCACCACTCGTTGGCTTGGCTGGTAGAAGTATCATCATTCAGGCGTCTCTCAATCATCATTATACCATAAAATGTCAGGTCATGCTTATGCATTCCATTACAAAGCCACTATCTGACATGCTTCTGTTTTCATTGGTGCAAAATCATAGGTTGTTTTTTTCTTTACTGCTCAGAAAGGCATTATATTTTAAAACCTAATTCTTCTTCGCATAGCTTACTGTGACCGCCAGTTGTTGTTTTGAATTTCCTGAAAGAATAATTGCATGGCTTCCCTTGGTTAAAAGTTGACCAATCTTAGATCGCTTCACGCTCTGATGTTTGTCGTCAGTCACCTAGTGTTTCGTACAATCAGAAAATCCGCTGTTCAGACATACACGTCCATTCGAAGAATGGGGGTTTTACAAGAAACAGTGACAATAACTTTACTGAGCACAGACAACATCCTGTTGCGTATGAGGAAACAATAACAGCAATTTTTCTAAACAATTAATCCTTATGCCATCATTCGCACAGTTGCACACAGGGCTTTCTGTACTTTAAGTGCTTTTTTTTAGCAGCAAACGGAATAAGCGATCATGGCTTTTCAATCATTTCCGTTTTCCGTTATTATGATAATTCTTATGTTTTCATTCTGCAGCAGGTTTGCAGGCAATCCATGTATGTCTTTCTCACTCATCCATTGCTTCAAGTTTCTTTCAAATTTCCTCCCACGTTTTCACAAATTCATTATCCCAGCAGGCCGGATCGCTCCAACTTTCTCAACTCCATTAAGAGTATGTTTTATTGCCGTTACCGTTAACTATGCATTGATAACAAGCATTTGGGCAATAGCCTTCACTGCCTTTAGCGCTGTACCCATTTTGCAAATGGGAAGAATTAAAATGGTGTGAACGAAATACTTTCTCAGAGATCCTTACTACGGGACCACAAAAGGAACCGAACTCACTTTCTTCAGATCCCGAGCTCACTCTCGTAATCATTAGGCCATGCTGTTTCACGGGGGTTTATCGAAGGTAAGGAACGTAACTGACCGAAAGCGAAGGAGGTGATAGAGCAATTTTATTTTCAAGTTTGGATCTCTAATGGACCGTTATGGCAGAGGTAGGCATGCCCATATTATTATAGTCTTTCCTGATGTTACGGTCAACGTTGCATGTTACGAACGAGGTGTGGTGTGAACTTTTACAACTAGTTCGTAACACATGATTAACATCAGGAAGTGCCAAATACGCATGTCTATCTTTGCCATGAAGGTCTGTACGAGATTCGTGCTTGAAACAAAATGATCTTTATTAACAATAAACTGTAACAATGACGGAAAGTGGCCATATCTCTTGTCTAACTACTGTTTCATCTTGACACCTGTCTTGTCACGTGATCCGTAAGATTACTACCCTGAACCAGCCAGGATGACTTTCTAAAAAACAAATTAATGAGCTTTTCATTAAGTAGATTTGGCCATACCCATCACTTGTACCTGGCAGCGGCGGTGTTGGTGTGGTAGTGTTCATGTCATCATGCCAGATACGCTGTTGTAAACCATGTTTTAAACAGTGAACAGTATGCATCCCTTTTCTGTACTTATCATCCCTTTCACTCCGAAGGGAAAAAAAATAGACGTTTGTTATTGGTGCTGCTGCTGCTGCTGCTATTGTTGCGTTATTGTTGTTTTAAAGGATAACAATTTAAAATTCATTTCGCGGTATTTAAATTTAGACACAGAAGAAAGTCAATGGCGAGCTTCCAGTGAAGAAAGAAGGATAAGTATCTCTCTCATGTTCTGTCTGTTCTCTGTTCTCATTTTCCTCCTGCCCTCCTTTAGGTACCCTCCCCCCCCCCCCCCCCCCCCCCC